>ML871623.1:19724-32301 GCA_009831015.1 Picea engelmannii
AGCATCCCTGGTTGATAATTAAATGAAAGCAATTTAAGCAATCGAATTGCCCCAACAACGGCCTCAAAATTGTGTTTGGAATATTCTACAACTTGCAAACAATCCCCGGAGTTTCGCGATATACAATTTGTCTGCTGGTATGCCCCGTCACGAGCCCAGTTTTCCGTCGTTCCTTTCAATACTTAGCCCCAAGTTGGTTGTATTTCCATGACATTATACATTTATTGTGTATCCTTGTTTCATACTTAGACATTTATTCGATTGCGGGCTCTCAAACTGGCAGGCTCAAGATTGTGTTTCCAATGTGCCATGACTAGCAAGCAGTACCCAAAGTTTCACGATATACAGTTTGTCCACAGGAAAGCATAATCATGCCCGAGAGATACAATTTAACCCTCGGGCCCTCACTTCTGCTAGATGTATTTTGTATCCCTATTTCGAAGTGTCACCAACCGCTTTCGATAATTAGTCATTCCTTACTTGTTGTTTTGTGTCCCCGACACCTTCCTACTTCTCTTTGGAAATGCAATTGGTAATCTTTAATGCTAGAACTTCGTTGTGCATGAACCTTAAACATGTCATTAATGACCATCCTCTCTTCCGTGGTACACATTTTGCATTCAAGTCCCAAGACATACAATTTGACCTTCGGGAAGTCACTTCTCCTGGGGAACCATTATCGCCCTGATTTTGAGGCCCGTCCCATGACTTTCCATACTTGCCCATTTCATGGAATCTCTTTCGTAGTTCCTCGGGTTGTCGGGTTCACGAAACCTCCAATTCTTAGGCATTGTTTACTGTGCCCGACCAAAGTTTACTGCCAATAGTTCATCATGCAACATCCGTACTGACCGCCAATAAAAAACAAAAGCGTAGATGAGACAGTGAAATTTAATTAAAGATTGGCTCGTCGAATTTAAATTAATTTATCTTCTCTTATTTTCTCTTTATGGCCACTTTTTTCGATTGCAGGTTCCCGAATAGGTGAGCTCACGATTGCACCTCCATTGTTTCGTGTCCTACAAACATTACTCGGACTTCCACGATATACAAATTGCCCTCTCGACTGTCATATCATACCCTCTTCGGTGTTACGCATATTGCACTCAAAAAGTTATGACATATAATTTGACCCTCGCACCCTCACCTCGAACAATTGTACCTTGTAACCCTATTTTGAAGCCTACTCGGCCGCTTTCCATAATTAGACACTCCTTCACTGCTCTTTCCTGTCCCCATGAACTTCGTACTTATTTCTTAATATGCAATTAGAAACCTTTCATGCTAACAACTCACCATGTGGGAACCGTCAACATTGTCATTAATGAGCGAAATGCTCGAGGAGATCTCCCATTAATACGCATTAAACAAAGATTTGCGGAGAGTTATAATGTCCCTTCTGATTGTTCATCTCAAACATGTGTCGTCGCGTTGGCCCGTTCTAGAAATCTACAATGCTTAATTGCTCATTGTCATATCTGCCATGTTCACACTTCTATGTGTGCAATTACTAGTCTTGAATGTTAACAACGCATCATGCAACAACCGTTGAAATTGTCATTAACGAGCGAAAGTCTCGAGGAGATATCTCATTTACATGCATTGGACCAAGATTTGCGTAGCGTTATTTTATCCCTTCCAACTTTTCATTTCATTCATCGTCTGGAGAAAACAAACGTTCTAGTAAACTTATGGCAGCAGTTCGACAACAGTTTTGTGGAGATACAATAAATATCTTCGGACCTCAGGACTAGAACTTCCAGTGGTCTAGGGCATACTTTTACTATTCATCCCGTTCTGCCCAGAATGAAGTGATTTGGACCTCTAGAATTGCTCGTGCAGGCTGCATCCCTGAGGTTTTTGACTGTAAGGAGGTGGTCTCTTGGTGCGCTAAAAAATATTTTCCAAGCCAAAGAATTATTCCACTGCCTGACCATTCCCTTGTTTCTTTGTCACCTCAGGTCTTCCACAAAATGTTAAAATTGTCGGAGTCAACATTGACCTTCAGAGGACAAGACTGCAAGCAGTTTCTAGAAAAACATGATAACGGGTTGGAAATCTTAGCCAAGTTCCTCGAAGACCCAACAGAAGTTCCTGAAGAGATCACAAAGTTGCAGGTAAGTTCCTTTAGAAATCCATTCCGGGAAATTGCTTGGTTGTTTACAAGAATAACGAGACAGGCATCCACAATAAACATTTCCCGTATAATTATTTATATTTTGTACTTCACAGTCAAGGAACAATTCATTTTCAATTTGGGGAAGCTAATTTACATTGAAATCTGTTCCCAGTTGTCACGATTTAAAGAATCAATTTTTTTTTATATGTCATCCTACTTGATTTTTGCAATAGTGCATTGTTGTCCGTTTCCAAAATTGTCTCTTTCCAAGAAAATAAACTTTGGATTCGACCCAATAACATTTTCGTACCAGGACCTGTGGAGGCACAAGACCTCCCATTGTTTTTATGAAGTTTTTAATGACTTTGTCTCAGTTTTCAAAGATTTATTGTTAGGGAAGGATGCTCTGCGGATGTCTAGCTAGGCAACCAAGTTTTTTAACAGGAAGGGCACACTTGAACAAAAGGAAAATCACAGTGTACTAATGGTCTTTAACTCCAAGGAAAATCCTTCTTTCCTTCCATGCCACATCACGGATAAGATATTTGTTGTAGAAATAACAAGGCAATACAACCACTAGTTGTTTTTTTTCCATGACAAGAAAAAAAAAACAATTCATTCCTCTGGCCTAGAAAGTTGGCGACTTCGTGTGCAGAAACGTCAACAAGATTGACGAATTCGCAGGGCATTTCAAGAACTTGAACCTAACATATGTTGAAAGGCTAAAAGGGTTCGACCCTAATGGGTTTTTTCGAGAACATTTACTAGCAGTTGGATTTAGCAACTCTTTTATCCATAGACACCTGAACGAAGACAGGGACAATGACGACAACAATCCTGCTTCTGGCGATTGCGACATAGATACATTGCAAAGTGCGACTGAATTGTATAGACAACATGCAAAAGTATCCGGTGAGAAGAGTGCTCAGTCCCCCACTAGCACTCCCAAGAATACAACATCATGGAGAATTGTTTCAATGGCCCACCCCAGTAAGAAATCAACCCAAAAATCTTCAAATGGAGGAGGAGATCAGAACCCTCCTCGCATAAAAATTGATAGTTCTCACAAAGTTCCAATGACGAAGAAGAGAAAAAACATTGTAGGTGTAATATCCCCAAGGACGAGCCCCAGTTGTATTTATAAATTGTAAACATGTTTTGTAGGCTGGTGAGCCGAGTTATAATAAGCTAGGAGGCTTATTTGGTGATTAGGCCGGAGAGCCTAGGTGTTAAAGTACATGAGCCTGATTTTGTATATGTAATTATGTAGATCATTAATAAAATATAAACACCGTTGTGTGCAGACCGACCACGAAGAAAGAGTGATGGGGGACTAAGCTTCCACAAGGTTGGGTAAGGGAGGAGGCTAAGTGTGTGGGCCTAAGGACTAAGTTAGGGGGCTTACCTCTAAAGGGGATAATAATTTATTATTATTTCCTAAAAGGCTAAGGTGATCAATTGACCAAGTGTTGTTCCAAGTTCCTGGGAAAGGAACGTATGCAAAATGGAGTGCATGCAGCTCCAGGAAGACAGATGTCGACCTGGACGCATGCAGTTAAAGCTAAAGAAGTCAACCGTGTTGGGGGTTCACTCTTGCATTCTCCCATCCTCCGCCTGGGTTCGCTTCCCATTCTTCCAACCTCCGTGTGTGTTCATTGGGGATTCGACCATTAATAGTCTGAACCCGTTTTGCCTATGCAATTGACCTCTATGTTGTTTCCTGGTCACGAACCCATGGGAAAACCGACGGACTAAGTCGCATCTTCCGTGAAGCCCGAGAATCCCATATATGTCTGTGTCGTGTGGTGTCGTAACTATGAGTTGTTGTGGCCACGCAGTTCCTCGACTAAGTGTGGCTTACTGCCTTTTGTCATTCCTGTGTGAATGAGTGTTGAACCGTTATTGTTGTCCTCACTTGGCTGGAGCTAATTCGAGGAATGTGCTGAAGAAGCGGGTTGTCAGGCTCGTGGTAGAAGAGACAGGTTGTCAGACCTGTGAGAAACTCTCTCCAGGTCAGAGCTTCTGCTGGGAAGTGGTTTTATCCCAGAAAGAGTCCAGCACCAACTATGGAGCTCTTAGAATTCCTGATCYGGCTTGTTGCTGAGACCCAAAGAGGGAGGTGAAGCTCCAATGGACTGTGCTTGTGAAGATGTATACTCTCGGGTGGAACAAGCATGTGGGAAATGAGAGTCCGTGAGTAGTGGGTGTAAGAAGGATCTTKGAGAGAATCTTTTCGCTTGCTATGTGCAGTTTTCCTGTAACCTCAACCTAGTCTAGGAATCCCTTGCCTTGGGTGGGGCTTAGTCCCAGCTTGGGGGTGACCCATTGCTGAGCRTGATGAGCAGCGTGGTCTATGGCCGAGAGGTTCGTGGAAGGTCCGCACGTAGTTGGTGGTCTTCTAATAAAAGACAAGTACCACTTTCATGTTCATTTACATGTTGTGCAATGGTACATATGTTGTAATTGATGAGTATCGCATGTATATGTTGCATGTGTAGGCTTATTGTTGTTTCCGCATCATTATGTTATATATATGTAGAATAGTTATTCTATGTTTATATGGATGTGTATGTTTTTTCACAAGTATATATGTGTGGCATAGCCCAGTAGTTCAAGGCTGAAGTTGTCATAGATCGGAATAGAGTAGTAGAGTTGCAGGAGTAGTGGCATTGCCTGGCCTGTTGGTGGTCAGGGATGTTACAATATGGTATCAGAGCTTTAAAGGCTAAGTTAAGTTTGTGTAGGTGGCATTGCCCGGCTTGTTGGTGGCTGAGGATGTTACAATTTGGTATCAGAGCTTTAAAGGCTAAGTTAAGGTTGTGTGGGTGGCATTGTCTGGCCTATTAGTGGCCGGGGATGTTACATTATGGTATTAGAGCCATGGCTACAACACTGAGCCTAGATGGGCCATGTTAGGAGAAGTTGAAGCAAAAGTTTCAGAAAGAATTGTTGTCGAAGTAGACAAAATTCGAGTTCTGACCCATGGTTTCAACGGTGAGCCTAGATGGGTTGGATAAGTGGTCATTGGACCCGAGGTTTAAGGTGGAAATTATGTCTAGAGAAACCAATTTCGAACCTCAAAACATTCCTAAGTACCAAGAGGTTACCTTGGTCGTGTTAAGAAGCTCAGTAGGAGTAGCGGTGTCGTAAAACCATGACATAAGTGGTGTTGGGCCACAGAGTAATGTGGACCTTAGGATCTGTTCGGGAGAAGGAGAATCCTTCACGACCGTCAGATCCGGTAGTGTTGTGAGGCAGTTCGCCATGAATTACTTTGGAAATCCGCAGAGTAACAGAGTTTGTTCTGCGCCATAGGATCTGTTCGGAAGGAAGGGAAATCCCTTACGACCGTCAGATCTAGGGAAGGTGCAGAGGAGTTAACCCGGAAGCCCTTTGGACTTCACGGATTCAGCGAAGTCTGAAGTCAGAAACAAGAGAAGGGCCGAACCCTGAAGCTTTGAAGTGGGTCTACACCGTAGATCTGGAGAGGAGAGCTCGACCGTTGGATCAAGCCAGTGTTAAAAGATCAAACGCAGTAGTGAAGGGTGAAAGCTCCCAAAGAGCCGAAGTAGTGAGTCATGATGATGTCACTTGGATGGACATGGACACATGGTATGTGTGCCACGTGTCAGTGGGTTTCGAGCCCGTGGCAGGTTGAAATGCCATATGGAACTTGATGTGTGACACCCATCTGATTGGGCCACGAGTTAGTCACTCGTATTCTGGCTCGTGGAACTCCGTATGAGCATGGTTAGTGGGACCCGAGGTTACATAACGAAGTTAAAGGTCGTAGGACCTACAGTGGCGTTGATCACGATATATCAAGATCAACGGCCAGGAGGCATTGCGAGGACCCAAGTTACACAGGAATTAATTCTCCAAGGCGGTCCCGCAATCCAAACCACGGTTTCATCGAGGGGTTACGTGTCAGCATCATAAGAATTGCGGGATGAAAGGCGGGTTACTCCAAACCACCATTGCATGCCCCCGCAATTGGAAAACGTTAAGTGATGTGACGTAACGATGTTAACAAAGGTGACATGGAAATGTTTGTAGATTAATAGTTTGGATGTGTGGATGCGAGATCCTTCGAAGCTCTGAAGTCCCGAAGTCTCGAAGACCCGAAGTTCCGGAACTCAGACGCCTGAGGTTCCATAGTAAGTGTCAGCCATCAGATGCTAAGTAGACGTGGACGGTTGATCCGCCGTACTTCGCGAGTTCGATAATCTGGAACTCCAAGAGATTGTTGTGTTGTGCTTTGAAAACTTTCGAAGCCGAAGCCCTGGGTAAGCACCTATTGATCTAGCGCTTGATCACGGGCCATGGTCGCATGGGTTGGGGGCTGAGAGAATAGGGGCTAGTGCCCAAAAACTATGTTAAAGAAGGGAAAAGGGTTAGGAAGGAAGCAGGTGGGTTTCGCCTGGTTCGAACCTGCATCAAAAGAATACCGAAGACCTAGAACTTTGTGATAGGGTCCAACAAAGATCTAAGAGCCATTAGCTCAGAGAAAAGAGATCGTTGCACAAGAAGTGCATCGAAAAAGAAGCACAAGTTTTAAAGGATCATAGCTTTCTACTCAAGGCTCATAATTGAGCAAGGAAGTTGTGATTGGGAAGGTCTCGAAAAGAGCAATCCATATGTAATGGTTACATTAAAACATAAAAAGTGCTAGAAATGTCTTCAAATAGAAGAAATAAGGCGAGAGAGAGAGTTCTTGGTCTTTAGACGAATTTTCATTGTGATGTGTCTGTGAAAGACAGGAGTTGTAATGATGTTTTTTTTTTGAAATGAATAGAACAAAGAAAATTGATCCAAATGTACAGTGTTGATATTGTTTCATAGTTTACTATTCTTGTGTGTTTTGTGAACGTACGATGTTCTTGGTGAGTGACTGGGTTTGCGAAGAATTTGAATAAGTTTGAAGTGTTCTCTTCTGTAATATAATCAAGGTGTGCATATCAAGCGCAAGGAGTGCGTATAGAGGAAACTTGTTTTTCGAAGAGCTCAAGAAGATGAGCGTAGAGTGTGCCAGGAGGGCACCAAAAAGTCTTTTGGAAGACACAGAAGGGTTGAGTCCCTTTGAGACTGAATAAGTCATTCAGCACTCGAAAGCTCAGGAGAGGTAGCGAACCGTCGATCTCAAGGAAGATCGAACTGTCGATTCCTTTCATCGGAAAATCATAAATCGGGAGTTGGGATAATGGAGGAAGTTGCTCTCGAAAATCCTGAAACACGAACGTCTGATTCGCGAGGAGAGATCTAGACCATTGAATCACGACGGATGTGAGTCGTTGATCTGACGGACTTGAATTTCGTGAAGTTGGAAGTTGGAAAGGAGAAGAGAACTGTTTTATGATTTCGCGAACCGTGAAGTCCCGATTCACGAGAAAGGATCCACACCGTTGGATTACAAGCAGCTGTGAGTCATTGGATTTGACTCACGTGGATTTTGGAAAACTAGAGATCGGAAGAAAAGAGGGGAATTGTTTTTCGAAACCCTGAAACGCGAATTGTCGATTCGCGAGGAATTGATCTGGACCGTCGAACCCGAAAAGTTGTGGACCGTTGATCTGAGGTGAACAGAGTTCGGGAGTTTGGACCTCGGGAGAAAGGAGGAGAGCTAATCCTCGAAGTTTGTGAAGGGTAGAGTATCGCAGCGCTCGGAAGATGGGCCCCAGGTCAATGTTAGAGGTCACGCCGGTGGTAGTTAAGAGAAGAGCTAGCACACGCGAGACTCTTATTTCAGATTTTGACGATAGAGAGAGTCGAGGGTGACTCATATCTAAACACCTAGTACGCAAAATCCTGAAAATCCTTTTGGATAAATGCGTGGTCATAATCGGTGGTCATGTAGAGGAAGCTTGCGCCCGTCGCTAGTTCTCGCGGGTGAGGTTTCGCGCAAGTCCTGTGGATTTTTTTCATGGAGGTTCTAGTAGGGACCTGAAGAGCTGCCCCAACTCCGACAGTTGAAAATCCATTGAACGAGAGGTCAGCAGACCCCGATAAGGTGGGGGCACTGCGTCGAAAGTGCTGAGGGCGGGAATAATCATGCACAGTGATCACATTGGGAGCACAAGAAGATTCATGAATTTGAGAAGAATTGAATACTTCTGGGATCAACAAGAAAAAGTTTTATAGGGAGAAAGAAATTGATGCAATTTTTGTGGCAACAAGTATGTTATGATGGTTGGGTCAATCAGAGGAAAGAATGCTTGCATATTTGCAAGTGTTAGTGGTGATGTTGTTGCATAAGGAAGGAAGCAACAGAGGGTTGAAGTGTAGGTTATAAGTTTGATAAAAGAAGCATGAAATATTCTACTGCAATCAGATATTCAGGTAGTATAAAATTTATTAATGGCAGTCATGTAGGTATGAGATTTTATTACTCTTTTTGCATAATTGTTGAAAGGAAATTTAGGTAAGAATTTCCTCAGCCAGAGTTATTATATAAAATCACATGATTATATTATTGAATGCATACCACTGGATGTGGTAAAAGTTGGAGGCCTGTATTAATTCAAAGTTTTTTAGCTTCTGAATGCACACACTGACACAATAAAATGTCATGTTAATTTGGTTATGGGGTAATAACCTGTTAAAAGAAAATTAAAAGATAAGAACATGTTATAAGAATGAATGCCAGTAAGCTAGTCATGTATGAGACCAGGGCATGGTTGGATATGGAAAGGTTATGAGCCACACAGGTACTAAAAGCTTCATACTTTTAAATAAAACTTGCGCTGCAACCTTTTTGCTAGCACTAATGAACACCACAGAATTATATTCTTGGTGTAGTGTTCGGGTCGAAAAGGAAGGCATCCAATTAATTGGGAAGACAATAGGAAGTGTGTGGAGAATGTGTCAACACATTGGCCATAATTTCAACTCATGGATGGTGAGATATATGACTGAGATAAAGAGCATTATGTAATTCAATGCAAGGTGCACTGAATAAGTATGCATTGAGAATTACACTCATGCATAGTAAGTGATAGAATTGTATATTGAATGCAATGGTTGAATATGCTTTGTAAGTACATGCGTATATATTATTGCATGGAAATAATTATACTAATGGCTGAAATGTTGTTAACTCGTGAAGTTAAGAACATTTCAGGAACTGTTAAACATTGCAACAAGAAAGTTGCAAGCCAGGTGGTCATAGGAATAGAGACTACAATAAATTTCATGTTGAGAAAATTTAAATAATAAACTTACTGTTATTAATTATGAACACGCATATGCATAGAATGACGAGTCATTCTATTTCATGAAGTTGTTTGGTAATTGTGATTGAATTCCTAGGTGCAGGTAATTCTAAGATCATTTCATAAGGTGTTGTACATGTTGAATTATAATGTACAAAAAATACTGACAATTTGTTGGTTGTATGCAAGAGGAAGCATTACAGGAAAAATGGCATGCAGTTTGGTGCCTGTGGAAAACCACAAGGATGGTTGCATTCATAATATGACAACAACCAAGATGAATTATGAAATGGAATTTCCTGTTTTGGGGAAAAATTTGAATTTCTTTTTGAACTAAGTTGCAATTCCTAAATGAATTATTTTATGTTTTCTCATGATAACTGCATGTGGGCGATGCAGATGAGATGATGTTGATTGAAGTTAGAATGTTGATTACAAAGAGTAGCTCGAGAAAATGTTGATTGGAAATCTTTGAGGGCAGTTGGAACTCCAGGAGCCACGATGCTCTGAGACTTCCTGAGTCGGCTTGTTGTTGAAGCCCAAGGAAAGGGAGGTGTAGTAGCCGATTGACCGTGTGACAGTGAAGGCGAAGGTGTACACTCCTGGGGTGGAACAAGCATGTGGGGATTGAGAGACCGTTGGTTGAAGTGCTACTGAGGTTTGAATGGTTGGAGTGTTGTTGAGGTTTGGTACCTTGGCCTAGAACATGTGGATATGGATTGTGGATTGTGGCTATCTTGGGAATCCATTGCCCCAATGGAGTCATAGCCTTGCTCAGGGGTGGAAGGTCTTCTCAAATCAAAAGATAAGTAGAATTCTCTAATTATTGTATGTTGTGTATGTTGTATACATGTTATAATGTTAATAGAATTGTCTGTATATAAACATATATACATTGCATATATGCTTGCATTACCTGCATCCATGACTGTACATAATGTGTTTCATATTTCATTGCTTAAAGAATATATACCTGATGCTAATCATGTAATCGATTGGAATGTGATTCAGGTGGAGTAAGAAGGCATCTTACAGGTGCATCCGATACACATATTTGACCAGGAAAGGCAAGCATTTCCAAAATCAAGCCATAGGGCTTGTAAAGGTCCAATGGACCTGGTACGGTCCTGAGGACACGACATGGGAGCATAAAGATGCTATGCAGGCATAATACCCACATCTTTTTGAATATTTTGGAAATTTTGTTGATGTTGTGTGAAAGTTGCACTAAGGACAGTGCAAAAATAAGGGGAGGGGATTGTAATATCCCCAAGGACGAGCCCCAGTTGTATTTATAAATTGTAAACATGTTTTGTAGGCTAGTGAGCCAAATTATAATAAGCTAGGAGGCTTATTTGGTGATTAGGGCGGAGAGCTTAGGTGTTAAAGGCTAGGAGCCTAATTTTGTATATGTAATTATGTAGTTCATTTATAAAACATATACATCACAGCGTGCAGACCAACCATGAAGAAAGAGTGACGGGGGACTAAGCTTCCACAAGGTTGGGTAAGGGAGGAGGCTAAGTGTGTGGGCCTAGGGGCTAAGCTAGGGGGCTTACCTCTAAAGGGGATAATAATTTATTATTATTTCGTAAAAGGCTAAGGTGATCAATTGACCAAGTGTTGTCTCAAGTTCCTGGAAAAGGAACGTATGAAAAATGGAGTGCATGCAGCTCCAGGAAGACAGATGTCGACCTGGGCACATGCAGTTAAAGATGAAGAAGTCAGATGTGTTGGGGTTTCTCTATTGCATTCTCACATCCTCCGCCTAGGTTCGCTTCCCATTCTTCCAATCTCTCTGTGTGTTCGTTGGGGATTCGACCATTCAGAGTCTGAACCTGTTTTGCCTCTGTAATCGACCTCTGCGTTGTTTCTTGGTCACGAACCCAATGAGAACCCGTGGTGTTAGCTATTATTCTTGTCACGGATTCGAGAAGCATGCGGGTCTGCAAGTTGCACAAAATGCTCGAGCACAGCTCGAGAGAATTCTTGTTTTCCAAGTAACATATCAAGCGAGCGTGCGAAGTCTTACCATCGGTAGCCGAGATCCGTCCACGAAGCAGATCAATGGTTATCGGGATCTCGGATTTGCCAATTTACTCGACATTTAACAGCAGAGAAAGCTCCTCTAATTGGAAGCTGAAGGTAGGTTGCCTGATCCAATGGCGCGTGTTGCAAGAGCTGGCCATCTCGGCGTTTCGCTCGTCGCGACTCCAACACGCAAAGAACAGTTTCGTTATCTCACGAGACGCGAAGTGTCGAGAGTGTCCAGGAACTCAGGCCCACAAAAGTGTCGAGAAGATCGGGACCGTCCGTCAGCAGAGACACGTGGCGAGAGATCCCGCAGAGTCGGGGATCGTGAAACTGAAAGTCCCGCGCTCATGGCAACAGGAATCACGATATCCCGATACGCGATTTTCCGACAAAGCTGAGAACCGTAGTGGGGGACAGGTGTCGGAGAGTCAATCGTTGTAAGGAGCTAGCGCGCAAGGAGCCAACGACAATCGGAGAATCGCGACTCCCGGGCACTTGTGTATTGAGGCATCAAAAATGCCGAAACCCCGACAAGGGTTCGGCTCGGGTCACATAAGAGGTGGTCATATGGATGATAGTATAGCCAGGAGGGCTAACCCATGCACGCGTTCATCGGAGAATTGGTGATCGGGAATTCAAAGGGTCAAGAACTCTTGACAGCAGGAATCGCGAAACCCCGATCCCCGATACAGAGTCAGGGATGACCATGGTCAGGTGTTGAAGGCCGTGAAGAGATTGGAAAGGACCTGTGGATCGGGTTGTTGTAGCAGTGTTTCCCAAGGGATTCAAGCAGCCGTTTCGGCTCAACAGAAAAGGATAAGGAAGGTAGGTGAAGCCTCGCGTCACCCATTTATTGCAGAATATGGAGGTTCCGGCCGGAGTTTACCCAGGAGGGTCCCTTCGTACCGATTCTCTGCAGAAAGGTCACACCGAGTCTTCAACTCGCCAAGAGAGCTTGAGCACGCCAATTCAAACATTAAAAGAGGCTCAGCTACCCCCTGGCGCGAGCCATGCTGAATTGAAGAAGCATATGACAGAAGTCCAGAGGACAGATTTGATTGAGGAAGCGACCTCCCATTAAAAATCCTGAGATACTGTTGCCAGGCGGATTTTGGCTGAAGTATATGTAGGCATTTTTTGCCATTTGTAATCTATCGATGGTTGAGCAGAGCTCCCGGTTGTAAAGTTTTAATGAAGCATTGTTGTTCTGGTTATG
>WSFP011450036.1:0-19810 GCA_009831015.1 Picea engelmannii
GCAGAGAGTGAAACTTCTGCTCAATGAAAGTATTGGTGAAGATGTCAGCAGTTTGTTCAGAGGAAGGACATAACTACAGGTCGATGATCCTCTCATGAACTAGATCTCTTATGTAGTGCATATGGATCTCGATATGCTTTGTTCGCTGCCACTGCACTGGGTCTTTGCAAAATTTGAGAGTACTCTATTTGTTACACCAAATGACTATGTGGAATTGGATGCCCAACTCTGTAAGGAAGTTTTGTAGCCACAATGTAGGGATGGTAGTATTAACTACTTATTTGTACTTGGCCTCGACTGAAGATAGAGCAATATAAGACTGCTTCTTGCTCGACCAATAGATAAGCCTTGAACCCAAAATGAGAGTGTATCTGGATGTGGACTTATGATATGTGTTGTCACCTTCCCATTCAAAATCTGTGAAGCCTATGAGATCCAACTTGCAACCTGTTGCATAATGGATCACATAACTGATGGTGCCCCGAACGTACTGAAGGATACGTTTTGTAGTCTTCCAATGTAACTCGTGTAGCTCCTGCATGTACATGGAGACTTCTCCCATTGCATATGATAGGTCTGGTTGGGAGTGGGAGAGATAAAACAAACTCCCCACTAGTTGTCTGTACATAGTGTTGTCAACCAGTGGAGTGCCCTCGCCATCCTCAAGTCTCACCCGAGATAGGAAGGGTGTAGGGGTAGAATTGCAATCTATCATGTGAAATCTCTCCATGAGATCCTGAGCATACTTGACTTGATATATCTTTATGTTTGAAGCATCCTGACTAATATCAATACCAAGAAAGTAATGGAGTGGAACCATGTCCGTCATCAAAAACCTATCATGCAGAATCCTCTTCACCGCAACAATCGATGAAGTCGAGCAGCAAGTGATCAAAAGATCATCCACATAAAGAACTAGAATCAAAAGTGAATCAATAGTCCTAAGCATGAAGACATTTGGATCAGATTTGCATCTCACAAAATTATGGGACAACATGTAGGAGTCCATCTTGGCATACCATGCTCTCGGAATATACTTGAGGCCATAGAGAGACTTCTTGAGCCTGCAAACCAAAGATGAATCTTGTATGAAGCTAAGTGGCTGCTCCATGTAAATCTCCTCTGAGAGATCTTCGTGAAGAAATGCATTCTTCACATCCATCTTATGGACTTCCCATCCTCTGGTTGTCGCAATAGCAAGGGATAAATGAATGGAGTCCATATTCGCTACTGGAGCGAATGTCTCATCGTAGTCTATGCCATGAATTTGTTGAAAACCTTTGGAAACTAGTTTTTCCTTGTATCTACTAACCTATCCATTAGTTGAGCTCTTGGTCCTATAGACCCATCTGCATCTAACAAGCTTCCTTCATGAAGGGAGCAGAACTAGATCCCAAGTCTGGTTCTCGAGGAGGGAGTTGTACTCCTCCTACATGGATGATTCCAAAAAGGGATTCCCTGCAACCTTGCCATAGGTCTGCGAGTCTTATGACTGAGCCAAATAACAATGCATAAGAAACATGGGCTCAATGGCTGTGAGTACACGAGGGGGCTCCTTGAACTGAGGTCAAGTCCTCCTGAGATCATTTGGATCCCCAACAAGATCGCCTGCATCCTGAAGAGTGGTTTATGCCCACTTGGGCCTTTTATGTGGCTCCTCATATGCATGTATTGATTGTGCATCTGCATGTTCTGAATCCTCTAACTTTGTATCATAACTCAAATCTGAAGTAGACTCTGAATGTGCACACTCATCATCTCGAACTGGTGGAAGGACAAAAGTACCTACATGTGGCTCATGTGGAGCATGCGAGAGACTTTCCTCAAACTGAATACTACACTCAATGATGAGCTAGTGTGTAGAGGGATCAACAAGTCTGTATCTCTTCACATCATCTGGTTATCCAACAAAGATACATGCAGTACTCTAAGGATCAAGTGCTTTCCTCTTTTCAGAGGGAATTTGGGACCATGCATGTGAGCCAAAGACATAGAAGTGGGTGACTTCTAGTTTGTTTCCGGTCCAAGCCTCGAAAGGAGTCTGATCCTTGACATATATGTGGGGGGATCTATTCTAGATGTAGTTAGCACAATTAAGTGCCTCATCCCAAAGCTTCTGAGGAGTGATCTTGCATGCAACATGTAAGAGGCCATCGTATTGAGAGATATGTTTTTCTGCTTAGCAACCCCATTCTACTACGAAGTATATGGTACTATGTGTTGCAACTGTATCCCAGACTCAAGACAAAGGTTCTGAACATCAATGTTGCCATACTCCCCCCCATTATTTGTACGAAGGGCTTTCATATTTCTCCATGACTAAGTCTCAACAAGTGCCTTGAATTCTTTTAGGTGCTCAAAGACCTTTGACTTCTGTCTGAGAAAAAATACCCAAGTATAACATGAGTAATCATCCAAAAATGTAAGAATGTACCTTGCCTTACTGGTGGATTGATGCAGGAATGGACCCATGAGATCATTGTGAATCAAATCCAATGGAGAGGAGGCCCTGTGAGCCTTCCCCTTCTCGAAATTCTCTTGAGGGTGCTTGCCAAGGATGCATCCTTCACAAACCCCTTCAAAAAAATGGATATCATGTAATTCGGTGACCATCCCTTTCTTCCTAAGCTACTCCCCGACAACAATCTTAGATTTGTCTTGCATGTCGAGTATGGACATAAAGTTTAGAGTGAACTCTACCTTTTTTCCCGAGCCTAAGTGTGTAATCTGATACATCGAGAGCAGATTTGGGGAAGTTGAGGAACATGGAGAAAATTCTCAAAACTTCCATGATCTCGTCCTACTCTCCCTTTTCCGGTGATCTCAATTGGAGAGTCATCCCCATGAGAATAGGAGGACCATTGCATGTAGTGAAAGAAGACAAGATATCTTGTGTGGCATCCATATGGTGGAATGTGATTGAATCCACAATCCAGGCATCAAGTGAAGAGTGAAAAACAACGAATGCATGATGATTACCTTTGGGAGCATGATCTTCTGGCTTCTTCTTGGCACCCTCGAGAATTTGATCCCCAAGGTTGTTCTTTTGAAGAATCCGAGTCATAAGGTCTATTTTCTTCTTCATGCATGTGGATTCTAGATGGAATCCTCGATTGTAGTAGGTACACTTCTGTGCTTTCTTTCCTTTTCCACTTTTGGATTCTGACGAATCATTGAAGGATTTGGAGTACCCTTCCTTTTTAGACTCGGCATGTGACTTGGATTTTCCTTTCACTTTGGATTTCTAATTTTGAGAATTGTTGCCATCATTTGCAACAAGTGCATGAGCTTTGAATTTTTTGATCATGCCCATCTTGATGAGTTTATCCTACTCATGAATCAGGGCTTCAATGAAGGTATCCAAAGAGGGAATAGTACAATATGCTCCTGGATTCAACCTCTGAGTGTGGAAAGTAGAAACAAAAACTAAATAATTTGGATCAAGTTTTGACAAAATGGTGAGAACCATTCACTTTTACTCCTTTGATTTATCAACCCCACAAGACTTGAGTTGCAACAACAAATCCTTGTACCTTGTGAAGAAATCCTAAATGTTTTCAAATCTTTTCAGATCTAATGCAAGTAATTCCACCTCTAGCATGTGGCCTCTCATCTCATCTTATTTGCCAAATAGTCTTTCCATGGTGGTCCAAATCTCGTTTAGAATTTTGCAAGAAGATACATGAAACAACAAATAAGGGAATATGTGCATACAGAGGGATCCATAAGCCTCATCCATTTTATTGAGGTATCTGTATTTTTCAATGGCTGATGTGGGGTTTTGTTTCCATAGCCATGTTTAACATGTCTAATCCTCTACCTCGGAGCAAAATCTCCATCTTTTTGTTCCATTCAAAGTAGTTGTATGGTGTTAGCACGACATACGACGAAGATTCCATTCTTCTTTCATTCTTCAATATTCATTACCTGCAAATAAAAAATGTTGGTACGCCTTCTTCCTAACAGACCGTGGGATTTGATACCATGTGGAATGTGGTGAATACCTGCACAAGAAATCTAGCTCACAGAAGAATGAACACAACTTGCAAAATAGAGAAGACAAGAGAAAAATTAGAAAGAAAAGAATATAATTGTATTAACCAAATGAATAAATGATAATTTACACATGATATACTCTGTATAACTCAACTCATGTGCACTAGAACAAAATCCAATGTGCCATAGTGGTGGTCTAGAGAGATCTGGACACACATAGGCAGTTACCGTAGTTAACTGCCACCTAGCTCTAGTTTTTTTTTTTTGTGAATAAAAAGAGAAGAATTTCCTATTATTTAACTTTTACAGTACAAAAAAGCCACATGGCTACAGTCTACCATCTGTTCCATTGAATTAGCGGAAACCGGAATAGGTGGTAGACTGTGATGTCGTTGTTCAAAATAACAATCCGCCATCTTCCCTGCCAAACGGAAACCAAAGCAGGTGGCGGATTTGAGTCTTTGCAGAACTGTGCTAAGAAAGACTATCAACTGAAAATAAGAGACATAACTGTAAAATTTCACTGTAGTAGTGCAAGGAGCTGAGCTGAGAGTGCTCGTGGTAGCCAAAGCAAGGAGATTACACATTTGCACCCGAGGGCATGTCACTCGGATCATCGTTGAGGGGGCCATCCCTGGGCTGGATCACGAAAGGCCTCGCGCAGGTCAGACAATGTTGGGCTGTTGGTGTATTCAAGTAGGCTTCTTAGAGCATGTCGATTCGCTGGTGCATGAGGGTGTTCTGATGTATCTGGTCAGCCATCTGGCTTCGTAGCTCAAAGACTAGCACGAATTGCTTTGGATGGAAGAAAGGTGGTGGTACTTGGCTGAAATCTGGGAGTGTCGAGAGTGGTGGAGGCACCAAGAATGGGTCTCCCTCCACCTTCGTGTCTAGGACCGTCGTCGCCTCGCTTGAGTCTGCTTGAGCTGCTTCCATAGCCTCCATCGCCTTGAGCTCCTCCGTTGTAGAGTCCTTGGTCTTAATTGTGTTAGCAAGGTCCAAATGGAGGAATTCCTCCTCAATTATGCAGGTGGCCTCTTGCCTGTCTTCTTGTGCTTGCTTGATAATGGCCGAAGCACTTGTGCTTGCTGGACAATGGCCGAAGCACTTGTGAAGAGGAGGGATCCAAATTATTCGACACTGTGAAGAGGAGGGATCTCGGAGGAACTCGGATAGGTTCCTCTAGAGTCTCCTCCTCAATGTATGTCATTGGAGGTGTTCTGGGCTTCTCCCGTCACTGAGTCGAGGCAATGGACAGGGCACGCTCCAATATCTGCACCCTCCGCTGTCTAGCAGCAAAACTATACTAGGCATGGCTGCGTCACGACCTTCCTCTTTCCCTTGGCATGGCAGGGTCAGGAAGGTTGCTAATGCGCAAGGTGAAAGCAATAAGAGTAGACTAGATGCAGATCTAGTGCTCAGAGCATCCGGATTGATGGAGCGCAAAGGTGAGATGGAGCCAACCTCGTTCGAGTAGGAGGATAATGCTGAGGCCTGACATGACCTCTGTACCAAGCTTCCCACTGCCATTACACCTTGTGGCCGCCATTCTTCTCGCGCGAGGGAGCTATCCTCCTCTTCTCGTCGGGCAGTAATGGCCTCCCTCCATTTAATAGTGAGGTGAAGGGTGTCGACTTTCCATATTAATGGCTTGGGTCTGGGGCAGGCTACGTGGCCTCCCGTTGCAACGTGACACCCCATCCAGGAGCCACCTAGTCCTAGTTAACTAGTCATGTAGTCTTGAATTAACTGAGTCACACAAGTAGAAGTGAGAGAAACACATGCAACTACTGGTGATAAAACCGAGGTTTCCATGCATGAGTGATTTCCACTAGTCTAACTAAGTGTAACTAACTCTAAATTGAAGAGAATATTCTCTTAGAATGTAGGAGAGGTTCCTAAAAAACAGGAGACCTTCAATAATGACTAATAAACATAGAAAAATAAGGAAAAATACCCTAGGTATGTGTAATATCTCCAACAATTGCAACACTCTTTTTGAATACAAATTAATCGTTCTTGTTTTTTACAAATTGCAATTTTATAATAATTTTATGTATGCATAGGTTGACTTTTTATTCACAACAAAATTTGCCCTTGTATTCACAACAAAAATGAACAAAAACACATATAATACATACTATTTAAATGATGTGCAAAAATAAATATAAAATGTCTTGCGAAGGACAATTTTAAAAAGAAACTCATCGTAAAAAATTTACTTAATATGTAGGAGTGTTCGTCAAATTTATACCATTATTTCAACTATCCTGCATTTATATATACATCTTTATTATAAATAATTAAATACAAATCTATATACTGCCTAAATTTTAATTATCTTTTTTTTTTACTTTGTTATAGATATGATATTTCATATTTTTTAGCATTTTTTTTAACAATAACTAGCAGATTTTTATATTAATAAAAAAGGGGTGCAACCGAAGCACGCACAGTTTTACAAAATACCTAATGGAAAAGAAAAAAATATGCTTTTCAAGTAGTATGCTAGTCATATCTATCCTTAAATAAGTCCTTTCTCCTAAAGGATAATTTACATTACAAAATCTGACTGTATATACTTGAAAAATAATACCGAGTATGCAAACAACTGTAAAAAACATCAAGTACTAGGCTTGGAATGATCAAGAAGGTCCATGTCTTCTTTTCCAGTGTCATGGGCTAGAAGATTCAAATCAGGAAGTGGACTTCCAACTGACGGGGAAGAGTCATTTTTGTCGAGATTGTCTCCATGGCCAAAGGCGTTAGTGTGAATTGAATCTGTAGGTCTTCCACCTGGGAGCAGATTGCATCTAATTCATTGTGTTGTTGACGCATGACAGTTCTATGTTGAACGAGTATCTCCAAAATGAACTTCATCTGGGTAGATAAGCCTTGGATTGTGATTTGGAGTTGTTTCAGGGAACTCCACATGTCTTTCGAGATATTTGATTGATCCTGAGAGGGCAACAAAGCCCTTCTATTTTCCTGTACCATTTTAACTGAAGCTAGCCCCTTACAATGGGGAGATCTACAAAGCGACTGATAAGAATTGATAGAGCCACCAAGACCCAAGGTCCTGACCCAGAGGTGAGACCCCTGGCTAAGCCACCATCTCCACCAAGCGGGTTTCCCAATTTTCTTTGCTGACACTGCTTGTTGTTCAGTGAACCTCTGCCTTAAGTGCATTCCAAAATTGCCTGAGGAATCAATGAGTGCAACATACTTGAAGACCAAATCAAATCTTGAATGTTGGCGCCAAAATCTCAGGGAAGCAACATCACGCTTGGAGAATAAGGGAAGACAACAAAGCCCCCCAACTCGTTGTCGCGACCCCTAAGACCAAGAAACCTCCCCTAAAATATGAACTGAATTGAACGACCTAAATGGGAAACTCCCTAAATCTGAATTCTCCCGGAGCTTACAACAGAAAATAAACCAAATATCCAAATTGATGGTAGGAGAACTACCCTGAGGAAAATATAGAAAATTCTCATGCCCAATCTGACAACCATGAACTTCTGTAATGACGAGCAAGGGATGAAATAGGATGGACAATTCTTCAATCGCTACAAACATCACATCCTCGACCTCCCACATAAAATTTTTAACCCTCATCCAAACTAATCTACTATGGTCTATTTGCAATGTCCCACCGCGACAGTGGAGAGAGCATGCAAGGGGTAAAAAATGTTTTGCGAACCTTAATATCTCTTGTGAGGACATGTCGTGAGCTGGTGGCTCGACGTCGAACACCACACCCATGTGCGCCAACCATTGGAAATGCATGAAATCTCATGTGAACATCATTAATTACAAAATTGTGTAATGGGAGGGCCTCCAATTGACACAAATTCTCCATTTTGCCTACAATGTGGCCAAATTGGCTTGATTGTCAGTTGTGCCATTGTTCACCCTTAAGATGTGCTAGAACGAGACTTGGGGAATGGCCACAAGAGCATGCTTGATTCTTCTTATGATATTTCCTAGTTGAGCATCCTTCGATGCAGATCCTTTGACAAAGCATCTGATTGTGTTCATAGAATCTCCTAATATGATGAGTTGTTGAATCTGCCTCTCCTTGGCCAAAAAGACTCCTTGAAAAAGGACATACTCTTTAGCTTGATTGTTAGTGGCCTTACCTAAACTCCAAGCATAACATAACTCAATATTTCCCCTAGGATAAAAAATGACCCCTCCCACTCCTACCACTCCGCACTAAAAAATAATATTTACAATTTGTATCCAATCTATCCAATATCCTTATCATTGATATCTCATAAAATAACCTTTGTCAACACATACATATTAGAACTTGAACTTTCATCTTGCAAAATAGTAAACTGTATGAGGTCACTTAAGTACCCTAACAAAGTGCACTACTTACAAATATTTTTTAGTTTTTTTTTTTTTTTTTTAGTAAAAATCTTAAATTAATTAATATAATTATTTAATATTAAAACTACTTGTTAAATTTTTTCTATGATTTATTCTAATACATTATGTTATAATTATTTAAAATAATATGAAGTTTTTGGTTTCCTAAATGTTAACTTAAACAATACTATAATTATTTATAATAATATGAAGTTATTAGTGCTCTAAATGTTAACTTTAACAATAAACGAATCACATATATATATATATATATATAATAGATAAATTTATGGAATATTATTATTGTATTAAATATTAAGAAAATTAAAAAATTAAACATATTAAAACTAAAATATTTTTTCCACATAAAGGAAAAACTTATATTCATGTAGGAATGATTATACATGTTGCGATCGACACGGGGACTGACTAAAAATCAACTATTGGAAAGTTTATTTTCAGCCTTTCTTTTTTTAATATCTCTCCATTACATATACCAATCTATACCTCTCACACAATCTAATCCATTCTTTTCGAAAACAAAAAAATTGATTTCTAGCCCATCAAAAAGAACTCTATTACATATACCAATCTATACCTCTCATACAATCCAATCCATTCTTTTCGAAAACCAAAAAAAAATGATTTCTAGCTCATAAAAAAGAACTCTACATCCATAAAGTATTTTCTTCACATATATTCTCCTCAAAATATTCATGAACTATGAAGGTACCTGGATTGAGTTTTAGCGCATCTTTCGATAAACCATCAACTATCTCATTTAATTCTTTGTAGACGTGTGTATAGGATGTCCATTCAAAATATTTCATGGTATTGCAGATATGATTTAAAATGGGATGTAATCTTGCCACTTGAATACTAACTTTATCGTTTTCCTAGTCTATGACAACCCGAGAGTCACCAAAGACCTGAATCTTTTTCGGGTTGAGCATATTAGCATAGTATAACTGGGTCCACACGGTAGAGAACTCCGCCTTCATAAAGTACCACGACCTGGAGAATATCATATTTTTAAAAAGTAATCCTTGGAAATGTAAATGATGACCCCCACTCCATAGAGCGATGGGTGTCCCTGACATGCCTCCTCAAAATACCCCTACAGGATTCCTTCAACTAGATCTGGCATGACAAGGCATCTAACCTTGATTTTCATTTGTTTATTTTTAAAATCCATTGTCATCTTTGAAATGAGGCTGGAAACCATCTCGACAGGGATATTTTGGTTCTAGAAAATAACCCGATTTCTAGCCCACCAAATAAAATAGACAAACAAACCTGGAGTTGATCCATAAACCTGTGAAATTTACGCTTTCTTCCACTCGAACAACCATTCCTTCAACGTGCTTACTAACAACTGGAAATTTTGTTTTAAGATATCACAAACTGAGATCCATACATTATGTGTGTATTGGCATTCCACAAACAACAAATAGGATCCTTGAAGGTCGCTTCAGCCAATGCGAGGTAACCCAACCTTATCGTGTAAGTCCCATTTATGGAACTTAATTATTTAAAGAGATAAAACTCCCTAAATCTGAATTCTCCTGAAGCTTACAACAAAAAATAAACCAAATATCCAAATTGATGGTAGGAGAACTACTTTGAGGAAAATATAGAAAATTTTCATGTCCAATCTGACAGCCATGAACTTCCATAATGACGAGTAGTGGATGAACTAGGACAGACGATCCGTCAATCGCTACAGACGTCACATCCTCGACCTCCCACATAAAAAATTTAACCCTCATCCAAACTGTCCTACTATGGTCTATTTGTAATGTTCCACCGCGACCGTGGAGAGAGCATGCAAGGGGTACAAAATGTTTTGTGAACCTTAATATCTCTTGTGAGGACATGTCATGAGCTGGTGGCTTGACGCCAAACACCACACCCATGTGCCCCAACCATTGGAAATGCATGAAATATTATGTGAACATCATTAATTACAAAATTGTGTAATGGGATGGTCTCCCATTGACAGAGAGACTCCCTTTTGCCTACAATGTGGCCAAATTGGCTTGATTGTCAGTCGAGCCATTATTCACCCTTAAGATGTGCTAGAACGCGACTTGGGGAATGACCACAAGAGCATGCTTGATTCTTCTTACGATATTTCCTAGTTGAGCATCCTTCGACGCAGATCCTTTGACAAAGCATCTGATTATGTTCATAAAATTGCCTAATATGATGAGTTGTTGATTCTGCCTCTCCTTGACCAAAATAACTCCTTGAAAAAGAACATACTATTTGACTTAATTATTAATAGCTTTACCTAGACTCTAAGCATAACATAACTCAATATTTTCCTAGAATAAAAAATAACCCCTCCCTCTCCTATCACCCCGCATTAAAAAATAATATTTACAATTTGTATCCAATCCATCCCATACCCTTATCATTATCTCATAGAAAAATCTTTATAAAAACATACATATTGCAACTTGAACTTTCATTTTGCAAGATAGTAAATTGTATGAGGCCACTTAAGTACCCTAACAAAGTGCACTACTTGCAAATACTTTTTAGTTTTTTAATGTAAAATAAAAATCTTAAATTAATTAATATAATTATTTAATATTAAAGCTACTTGTTAAACTTTTTTCTATTGTTTATTCCAATACATTATGTTATAATTATTTAAAATAATATGAAGTTTTTGGTTTCTTAAATGTTAAATTAAACAATGTTACAATAATAATATGAAGTTATCACTCCTCTAAATGTTAACTTTAATCATAAACGAATCTTATATATATATATATATATATAAAATAATAGATAAATTTATGGAATATTATTTTGTATTAAATATTAAGTAAAATAAAAAACTAAACTTATTAAAACTAAAATATTTTTTCTAAATAAAGAAAAACTTATATTCATATAAGAATGAGTGTACATGTTGCGGTCCACAGGGGGTTTACCAAAAATCAACTATTGGAAAGTTTATGTTCATTTTCTTTTTCTTTTAATATCTCTCCATTACATATACCAATCTATACCTCTCATATAATCCAATCCATTATTTTCAAAAACAAAAAAAACTGACTTCTAGCCCATCAAAAAGAACTCTAGAGCCAGAAAGTATTTTCTTCACATATATTCTCCTCAAAATATTCATGAACTATGAAGGTATCCAGATTCAATTCTAGCGCATCCTTGGATAAACCATCAACTATCTCATTTTATTCCTTGTAGACGTGTGCATAGGATGTTCATTCAAAATATTTCATGGTATTGCGGATGTGATTTAAAATGGGATGCAATCTTACCACTTGAATACTAACTTTATTGTTTTCCCAGTCTATCACAACCTAAGAGTCACCAAAGACCCGAATCTTTCTCGGGTTGAGCATATTAGCATAGTATAACTAGGTCCACATGGTAGAGAACTCTGCCTTCGTATTAGTGCCACGACCTGGAGAGTATCGGATTTAAAAAAAATAATCTTTGGAAATGTAAATGATGACCCTCACTCCATAGAGCGATGGGTGTCCCTGACACGCCTCGTCAAAATACCCCTACGTGATTCCTTCAACTAGATCTGGAATGACAAGGCATCTAACCTTGATTTTCATTTGTTTATTTTTAAAGTCCACTGTCATCTTTGAAATGAGGCTGGAAACCACCTCGACAGGGATATTCTGGTTCTAGAAAATATCCCAATTTCTATCCCACCAAATAAAATAGACAAACAAACTTGGAGTGGATCCATAAACCTGTGAAATTTATGCTTTCTTCCACTCAAACAACCATTCCTCCAACGTGCTTACTAACAATTGGAAATTTTGTTTTAAGATATCACAAACTGAGATCCATACATTATGTGCATATTGGCATTCCACAAACAACAAATAGGATCCTTGAAGATCGCTTCAGCCAATGCGAGGTAACCCAACCTTATCCTGTAAGTTTCCTGCACCAAACATCATTATGTCATCAACAAAGAGTAAATGAATTAGAAATACTTCTGGAGCCATTTTTAGTCCTTATGCCTCATTTCATGGATGGTCACCATATGTTCTCTATATATGGAACACTCATCATTGTAATAAAATAGTCATATACAATATTATCTCATTGAAAAATCAACATGGTATTAGAGTGGGACTGGGCTTGACTCCCTCACGAGAGGACCTAGGAAAATGAGAGAGCTAGCTTGATTTTTGTGCACATGGATGGATCAGACTCTCAAGGAGAGGGAAGGATTCCTTGTTTCGTTTACCATATTGTAACCGAAGATGGTTCATTCAAAATTGGGTTTGATGGGTCAACTATATTATGCATTTTGTTCTACCACTTTTGCATTGTGAGATTGTGAAGATGACAAATCGAGAGTAATAAAAAATAAACTCTCTCACTGCAAATATCTAATGTGCATCATTTTCATGAGGTCCTTGCATTGAGTTTTGAGACATCTAGAGTCTCAAACATTTTCACAATATTAAGCTTGAGTTACGAATTGAGAAGAGTTTGCTACTTAACATTTTTGGGTGTTCTTCAATTTATGTGCGCTTCATTAAAGTTCAACCTTGTGGTGATCTTCATCCATTTAATGAAGTCCCTGAGATCAATGGATATAAAAACAAGGTCGTTGTAAATGTTGGGTTGAGTTTCTATTACCAGGTTCGCTAATTTATCAACTCATCCCTCCATTTAGATCATTGGGCATCTACCTCAACGATTTTCTCTTTCCTTCAAGCCGTGGGCTCTCTCTATGACCATATGTCCTCTCTAGATGATTTTTTCACTACTAGGGAGAAATTACATTGTCACTGGGATGAATTACATTCAGTGGGTCATTTTTCCTCACCCCACGCTTTGTATGGACTAAGCTTGGGTGATAAAATTCATTGTTGGGTGTATTAATTAATTGTTGAGTGTTCCAATTTCTTGTTGGACGTTTTAATTAATTGCTAAGTGTTCCAATTTCTTATTGGGCGTCTCAATTAGTTGCATTCCAATTCCTCATTGTTTCAGTTAGTTGTTGAGTGTTTGAATTCAATATTGGGTGTTTCAATTCGTTGCTATGATTGATTGACGTTTCAATTAGTCGCTGAGTGTTTGAACTCAATGTTGGGCGTTTCAATTTGTTGCTAGGATTGATGCAAGTGATTCTCCCTTTGAATTAAGATTTGGTGAAATTATGGCTTCACTTGTCAACATAATGTCAAGGAGAGACATTGCCAGACGTGATGCTTAGAGACAGGAAGTCTCTAGGAGCAGTATACCTCTAGGACGAGATCATACCAGATAGTAGAGATAGTTCCAATTATCATGGATGCAACCAATCAAGGCCGACTGTAGCACAACTATGGTGATAGATCCAGTAGAAGAAGAAAACACATTATGAGACTCAGAGGGAGCAAGTGTAGCCGTCCCAATACACGAGTCAAGCCATGAGATGTTGAGGAAGCAGACATGGAAGTAGTTCCAGTGTATGTAGAGGCACTCCCAAAGAAGGAGGTGGTACTACATCCAGAGGGAGCAGAGATTGAGTTACCTCCTGAGAAGGAGGAAGAGATAGCTTCAATTTTGTAGGGAGTCCATAAGACAAAAAGAGAACTTCAGGAGTATGCTTCAATTTGGGCTCTGCGATGATGTCTTGGACTAGCAGGAAGCAGAAGTATGTCACACTCAGTGTTGCAGAGGTAGAGTATATTGTAGTATGTGATGCTTGTACATAATTAATATGGCTCCGTAAGTTGATTTCTGGACTATTTGATCATGTGCTAGATTCAATCGTTATATTCTGTGACAATCAAAGTTGTGTGAAGCTTTCAAAGAACCCGTTGTTCCATGACAGGTCGAAGCACATTGAGATCAAGTATTATTACATCCGTGATCGAGTCCAAAAGGGAGAAGTAAAACTCCAGTATATCTCCATCGATGAGAAGATAACAAATATTCTGACAAAGCCCTTGTCCAAAGGAAAGTTTGTATACTTTAGGGACAAGTTGGGACTTGTGGAAATTGCTCCCTTGGTTGAGAGGGAGTGTTGATCTGTATCATGCTAGTACAACTTAGATATGATGCTTTTGCATCATGCTAGTACAACTTAGATATGATGCTTTTGCATCATGCTAGTACAACTTAGATATGATATAGATGTCCATAGTCACATCATGCTAGTACAACTTAGATATGATGCATTAACATCATGCTAGTACAACTTAGAGATGATGCAGTTGCTTGACTCATATCATGCTAGTACAACTTAGATATGATGCAGTAGCATCATGCTAGTACAACTTAGATATGATGCAGTAACATCATGCTAGTACAACTTAGAGATGATGTAGAGGCAATGATCTACATCATGCTAGTACAACTTAGATATGATACAAAAACATCATGCTAGTACAACATAGAGATGATGTATATGATACTCCACATCATGCCAGTACAACTTAGATATGATGCATTCACATCATGCTAGTACGTCTTAGAGATGATACAATGGATGATATGACTTGATGTGCACCATGCCAGATGAATTAAGGCTTAGATATGGTGCAGTTGATGATATGTCATGATATATCTGATGTAACTTTCCATTAGATAAAATTGGTCAACTTGAATGCATTTAGCTGGTTGTTATGAATACCTCCCTAGTTAAGAGGGAGTGTTGAAATTGTAACTATGGTCGGTCTTCATAATGTATATATTCAAAAAAGAATATTCTAGAACATAATATGTGTATTTATAAAAGTCAGCCCTACCTGTGGTACATATGGCAACCTGATCAGGAAGAATGGTCCTTGTAGTCACGTGACACTTCGTTGAGTGCGTGAAAACTGTGGGACACATGCGTAGTCATGAGACTATGATGAAGATTGTGTGTCTCTGGACAGTAGTTGTGTGTTATTATGGTGGTTGTGTACCACTAGCAGAGACTGTGTGTCTCTGGACAATAGTTGTGTGCTACTAAAGTGGTTGTGTATCGCTGGCAGTGACTGTGTGTCATTGGACAATAGATGTGTGCTAGTACAATGGTTGTGTACCACTGGAAGAGACTCGATGTCTCTGGACATTAGTTGTGTGCTACTACAGTGGTTGTGTACCACTAGTAGTGACTATGTGTCATTGGACAATAGTTGTGTGCTACTAGTAGTGGTTGTGTACCACTGGACAATAGTCGTGTACTACTATGGATCAACACAATCGTGTTCTATTGGATGACATTGTAGTAGCTGTGTGCTACTAGTTGATTTCCATGGAGAATACTAGATCGCTTGGAAATAGTTGTGTGCTACTGCTTGATCACATAAACTGTGACATATGATTTAAGCTACTAATGGTATGGTAGTAGTTGTGTGCTACCAGTTGATTGTAGAGTAGTCAATGGACTACTAGATGAAGACATCGTAGAAATATACCTTCCTAGTTAAGAGGGAGCGTTGATGTTTGAGGCAACAAGTGAGAGACATTCTCCCTAAAGGGTCATGTGTGGAATAGTAGGGGGGAATGTGGACTTCATCCTGACATGCCTTAAATGGTCAGATGAAGGAACCAAGACATTGGTTTCATGAGGAAACCTCAATATGTCTTGGGGGACATTGGTTCCATGAGGGAACCTTGATGTGTCCTAGAGAATACATTGTTTCCACGAGGGAACCTTGATATGTCTTAGACATTTGTTCCACGAGGGAATCACAATATTTCTAGTATGGACATAATTCATGAGTGAGTTGAGACATTGGTTTCATGAGGGAACCTCGATATGTCAAGTATGGTCCAAGATGACTTAACTTGATCAGCCTTAAGGGATTGGCCACCCCTTATAGGATGAGCTATCTCAAGTCTTGTGGATACCAACTACATGACATGTATAAACACAAGAAAATGGCCCTAGTAAGCATTGGGCAGACCTTCTTCTAGATTGGGTTGCAAACTAATGGAGATAGGATACATTTATCACAAGGGTGTACTTGTGATAAATGGGCCCAAGCGTAGTCCTTCCTTGATCATGACAAGGAGTGATATGGACTCAAGGTGCTTGAGGTGCTTTCCATGTATCAAATAACATTGGGCTGACATTCACTCACATGGGTGCACTTGTGGTAAATGGTCTTCCTGTGATATTTGTCCTTATTCATGATTATTTGACTTGGAATGATAAAGAATTAAAAATGTTAGATGTTGTCACATGCAGACCCATGGTGAGCTTGATCTCAGAGAGAGTCAATTGGCTCAGAGGGAGAGTCGCAGAAGGACTTTCCCCTCAGTTCAAGTGGGAGAGAGACATTTCCGAAGACTGACAGGTGTCATGAGTCTAGAGTGAAGTTTTTATACTTTAGAGACAAGCTTTGGCATGATGAAGAATGTGTCCCTCGTTGAGAGGGAGTGTTGATGTTTGGACAACATCGAGAAGACATTGTTCCAGATATGACATATATATAATATTATATGACATATATATAATATTATATGATATATATACATAATATCATATAATATATGACATGATATTTATAATACAAAGTATATATATATATAATAATAATAATAAATAAGTAGTTATATAGTATTCAAGGGACACATCCTTTCATGGATGGTCACCATATGTTCTCTATATATGGAACACTCATCATTGTAAGAAAATATTCGTATACAATATTATCTCATATGAAAAATCAACACATCTTTAACGGAGCCCCCTAGACAAGGTAAAAGAAGCAGAGGGAGATCCATTTATTATAACTATAAATGATGGAGATTCCAAGCAGCTCATGATCCAGTTAATCGTGGGTAAATTCGTACCCATCTAAATTAGGGACAACCTCAAGAAGGTCCGGTTTGCTTTGTCATAAACCTTGTATAAGTCTAGGTTTAGTACATAAGAGGGGAGGTTCTTTGATTTTATGGTGTGAAACGCTTCTTGGGCTAAAGAGACAACATCATGTATTTGTCTTTTGAACAAGGATCCAAACTATTCTTGAGTGATGATAACACTTAGGATAGGTCCGAGACAGTTTTCCAAAATCTTTTCGATGAGTTTGTAGATCAATTTACAATAGGAGATGGGTCTAAAATCTTCAAAAGAGGAGTTCTCCTTTTTTTTGGTGTCAATGCCATAAAAATATTGTTGAGGGATCCATGGACTTTGCCTACTGATTGGGATTCTTGAATTACCTTAAGGAGGTCTTCTTTAAGGAGATCATAAAATCCTAGAAAGAACTCGACATAAAAACTATCCATGCCAGGGATTTTACTTTTTTGAAAACCTTCAAGAGTAGCAAGGATCTCTCCTTCCAATATTTATGCTTGAAGAGACTCGTTTATTTCTTCCATGATAGCTCTGGGGAAGAGCTTCACCACCTCTAAAATTTTCATGATAGGGAATCCAAGAGGAGCTGAGAAAAGTTTTGATTAATAGCCAACCCCTGCCTTGACAATTTCATGGAAGGAAGATACCAATTATCCTTCAGAATTTTTGATTTCAGAGATCGAGTTCATATTTTTGTGGAGGTTGGTGTAATTGTGAAAAAACTTTGAATTGTTATCTCCTTCTTGTAGCTAGATCACCCGGTTCCTTAATCTCCATTTGGATTCTTCAAGAGTCAACAACTCAGTTTTTTTGTTTAGGAGGCTCCCAAGTTCCATTTCCTCATCTTTGGAGAGATAGTCCAAAGGTTTAGATATTATTAACTCTAATAATCTATCTTTGATCTCCCTAAAGAGGTCATTATTTTTCAAATTGAATTTTTTTCCCAGCTCCTAGAAATTTTATTTTCCTCATGTGGGTTTCTCGCCATCTGTTGCATAAAGGACCTTCCTCGGTCCTCCTTTAAATGAGACCACCCATCTACAATTTGTTTTCTATATTCACTTTCCTTCAGCGAGTCCTGGTTAAATTTTAGGGGATCTTGAGGTTTTTACAACCTTTTGAAATATTCAAACAAATAGGCATGTGGTCTGAGATGCCCCCAACCATAACCGAGGATTTGATAAGATTGGTTTAGTCACCAAAAACCTGTCCAACCTCTTTGCTACTAGATCAACTCCTTTCCTCCCATTCCTCCAGGTCTGGGAGATTTTTGGAGGTTCCAAGTCTTCCAACTTATGAGAGGATATCCAATGGGAAAAATATCATTCCGGAGAGTTCTTTTTGGGGTTGCTTTCCCATTCTTTCAGGGATAGTGTGAAATTCATGTCTTCTCCAAGGATGACATTTTGAGACTCAAGAAAACCAGAGCAACTTAAATAATCCCAGAATGGCTTCTTATCAAAATAGGGTCCATAAATATAAACGATTCTAAAGGCAGCCCCCAAAGAACCTTCTTCAACATCTAGAACAATTCTAGACTTGGATTTCTAAGTGTTTCTATATTTAAATTTTGGATCCTACATGATGACAATCCCTCCAAAGAAACCTAAAGGATTGCTTGCACAAAACAACCAATCTCTGAGCCACAACTTAAACACCTCTACTGCCTTGGCATCAAGGCACATCCTTTCTTGGATTAATATGATATCGAGTTTACATTTGGAAACTAGTCTTTTGAGGGCTTGTTATTTGGGGGTGCCTCCTACCCCTTGAGCATTAGAAGACAAAATGATCATTTGGGGACTCGAGGTAAGGCTTTCCCTGCTCCAAGGGCCCTTAAAATTGTGGATTGTTTCCATGACCTGATGTCCTTCAATGCTTGAAACTAAGCTATAGATAAGTGATATTTTCTACCCACCTGTGAGGACGAGTTTTTTTTTAAAGAAAGACCCCCCTCTAGAATGATCTCTTTCCCTTTTCACGCTCAAGAGTGCAACAAATAGTCTGATTTGATCTCGGATTCAAAAGAGATAGAGCTAGAATGAGAATCAAAGGAGGGGAAAGTTTTCAACTTCAGGGGATAAAAGGTAGAAGGAGGATTTTTCATTATGGGGATGGGAAGGGAATGCACCACTCTAGAATCTTCTATAGTTGGGGTGGATTCATGTGGTATTTTTTCATTTTTTTTAAACGATGGGGGGAAAGGACAAATCCGAGTCTTTAACGAAAAAACATTTTTTTTTCGTTTGCGCCCATTGACTCCTTTTCAAAAATAATTGACTTTATGTTGAGAGTGGGTCCATGGGACTTACCAGAGTTTTGGGGTGACGGGATTCTACCATTGATATTTTCGAGCCTGGAGTTAGAACATTCCCGTGGGATTCCATGTGGAGAGGAAACCTCACTTGCCACCTTTTATGATGTCACCATGGTATCTTCTGCTTTGCACTTCCATGTTTTTTTTAATGGGGGAAATTGAGTCGGGGACCTTCTACATTTTGCTTTCACGGTGCAAGAGGTAGAGATGGGTATCAAGAGGTTGGGCACTGGAAAAGCAAAAGACTTAGATGAACTCCAAGCAGAGTATCTAAAGTGGGGCTTAAAAATTCTTTCACCTCACATCACAAAAATTTTCAACAACATCAT
>WSFP011450039.1:0-19967 GCA_009831015.1 Picea engelmannii
TCAACCCCGACCAGAGAGACCTCCCTTCCAACCTCAAAATATCCCTGGTATTCCTATGCCTCCTCATGTGTCCTTGCAACCAAAAGTTCCTGCAAATGATGGCTTGAGATTATCAATCTGACAGTCTCTCACCATCATGGCTGGCCCAATTTGTCATTACTCCCTCCACCACCTGTAAATCCTAATGTTCAAATTTCCCCTATGAATTCACCTGTTCAATCCTCTCATGCTAGCAAAGTGCTTAAAACCGATGCCCCCCATGTGCAAGATAAATGTAAAGTTGTTGCCTCCCCTTCCTCTCCTTCAAATGACTCTTCAAAATTAGTGTCCTCCTATATGCATCTGAAGGACGATTGTTCCCATGTTATTAGTGATATTAAGCCTCAAGGTTTGAATCAACCAAAGGCTACTTCTGGGAAGTCCAAAGGGGACAACAGTGATAGAAGAAAGATTGCCTCTAAAAGTGGCAAGTATGGGTTTTAATTTATGTGTTTATGATTGATTTGTTGAAGACAATGGTCTACAGAAAGTTTTGGACAACAAACTATTTTTTGGATAATGTGGATATTTACATATTTTTGGATATGATTTGAATTATTTCTGATATTTAATATTCAAATTTTGGAAGTATTTATGGGAGCTACAAGGTGGCATGTGTTTAAATGATTATCTAATTGTGTTTATTTTTGTAAAGAATAAAAGAAGGGAGTCACAAGGGTTCCCACCTACTTAGTTATTATTAAATAAAAACCCTTAACTATTATTATTATTATTATTACTTCTCCTAACATAAAATTATTTAATTTTCACTAACTTAACTAAAGAAATCAGTTGAACTAGCTCAACTTATTTGGAATGCATAAAATCCAAATGAGAAGGAAGAATAAGGGGAGAATAGAAGGAGAAAGAAATACTAAGGTTTTCTCTTTTGTTTTCATGAGATATTTTTAGTTTTCATTCATTCTTGAGTTCATTCAGAGCCTAATTCTCTTTTTGACAACAGGGTCCTATTGTAGAAAACAAGGTTCAGAACTGAACCAAATCATTCAGATGCTTGTTTTTGAGGTGTTGATCTATCTTTGATAGTCTGTGTATACTTTTTTGTTTATGGATTAAGTTTCATAGATGATAAAGGATATTGTGCATAGTCAAATTGGAAGCAATTTGTGGCAAGCTGATCCAGATTATAAAGTTCAGTTTTTACTTCTTGTCAGAGTCTTTTTGTATGTTTTTCATCGGGGATATCTAAATTAGACTTTAGTCCATTCCCTCACAGGGATTTTGTAAAGAGAAAGATACTTTGATTTCTTGGAATGAAATAAAGAAGATTGTTATTCTGTCTCATTTGTGTGTATCTGTGACTTGGTTACTTTTGCTTTTGATATCCACATGTACTTATTTTAATTTGTATATTTTTCAGAAAATTATATAAAATGTTTATGTTATTTTGCAACATTCTTTTCATAAAAAAATCAGTTTAAACCCTTATAATTAATACTTCTGGACTGGGAAATATTTTTGAGGCTATAAAACATAGGGTGATATTTCCGACTATCTTGTCTTAGCCAGGAAAGATTAAAAAATGATTGAGTAAGATAATCCATATATTTTCCTCAACATTTATTTGGTGACCATATTGGGGAGATCTGCCATATCTCTCTAGTTGATTGTATGCGTGATTATCATTGAAAATTTTATTTTTCTGCTTTTGAATCTTTGAATGTTTTCTTTCCTTCATGACAGTACATGTTACAAGGCAATCCAATATTGAGCCCGGTCTTAAAGACCAGACCAACATTGCTTTAACCTTATTTAGTACCATCCTAGAAACCGCTAACACCCGAGTTGAGCTTGAACGCTCGTGGGAAGTGATTGAAAAAGACATAAGTTTTTGAGAACGTTGGGAAGCTAGGAAAAGACAACCTAGGAATCAACCATAACTTTCTTTTTCCTAAAGTTTTGATCTTTTTTTCACGTTCTTAAACCCTCACATCTCTAGGAGAAGAAGAGGATTATCACCTGATATCAACCCTATTGTTGAAATAGGAAGAAGAAACATTCTTTTTTCAACCCAACAAAGTACTCTAACGAGAACTTTGTGAGATTCATCTAGTTCATATTTCTCTCCCTTACCCATCATTCACAAAATGGAATTTGTGGGTGGCTCTGGTGGCACTGGAGGTGCTTCTTCATCTCAACCTTTAGCCTCATCAGTGATTGGAAGATTGTATATCCATCAAGTCCCTGTCCAATCTACTACCAACCCCACTAAGTTCATAAAGAAGTATGAACTCTTTCCATTCGAAGAAGATTCTACTACTACTCTGTGGCATGTATCCTCTCCTCTGAACCTAGCACTTGCTACTCGTCCACTTCCAAAATTGAAAGAGAATCTCCCTAGGTTTTCAAGAAATAACACAGTCACTATGAATGAACACTTGGTGGAATTTTCTAATGCCTGTCACAACATAGGAGCCAATGAAAATGATACTTGTATGCTCTTATTTGTTAATTCCCTTGAAGGGAAAGAAACGACATATTTATTTGATCTTCCTCCCAACATTCTTTCCACTTGGGAGGACTTAGTTTACTGGTTCAAATCTACTTATGGGCAGTCTAAGAGCCCAGCCGAAAAAAATATGGGAATATAATAGCATTGCTTACAAAGACAGTGAGACTATCAAGTCTTTCAACTTACGTTTCACCAAGTTATATAACCAAATTCCCGAACTTATTCGCCCTCAGAACCAAGCCACTTTTATGCATTACTATAATGCTATACCTTCCCCCTACCATCATAGGCTTGAAGAAAAATCTATTGACAATATTGGTTTCGCTCTGCATACTTGTCTAGAGTATGAAGAACAACTTGAAAGAACAGGTCTTCCCAAGTGAGACTCAATTAAACAAATGAACATGTCCACCCTCTTACAACTTGTACAAGATATGAATAGTTTAATGATAGCATATGAACGAAAGGGAAATGTCCCGTCACTTACCCCTGGGGCCTCATCTTCTTCTTCACCACCCTTTAGGATTCCTAAAGAACACAACTTCCAGCCTAAATCCATCATGCCTTGAAGTTGGTGTAACTTTTGTGAGGAACACCATGAGGAAAGTACTTGTGAGGTAAATAAGAGTGCCAGAGATAAAATCTTTGGTAAAAGGCATGAAACTACCATTGTTGTTCTAGATTTTGCAGAACCAGAGGATCTCATGATCATAAATACTAGGAATAAATTCTATTCTTTAAAAGTAAAATATGATCCTCCTCGTACTTATTATAGCCCAAGATCATCTTCACCGGCTGCTACTGTACAAGGTACTAAAACTCCTGATAGTCAAGGAAATCTCTCCTCTCTTCCCTCTTCTAAGTACAAAATTCTAAATCAATTGGCTAATATCAAGGTTGATGCTACTCTTTTGGACATGGTTTCCGTCCTTGAGCAACAAAAACATCTAAAAAATTTCATGGAAGGAAAAACTTCCACTCTAGGCAATCTCTCTGAAGAGGTTGATGAGCCAGATTCAATTGTAAATAAGGTAGGTGTAAATTATTTTAGACACTCTATAAAAAATCCTCCATTTTTCATTTCTGTAAATATTATGGACAAAATAGCCCACTATTGTCTAATTAGCGGCAGTTCGGGCCCAAGCGTAATGCCAATTTTTTTTTATGGAAGATTTAGGCTTGTCTTGTACAGATGAAAATTCCAGAAGCATGCTCTCTAACAATAGTTTACAACAATCGACCATAGGTGAGATAAAGGAAATGACTTTGGTTTTGTGTGCGCATCCTGAAATAAGGACAACCCTTAATATTCAGGTAATTGACATGCTAGTGAGTAATTATTCAATCATCTTAGGAATAGACTGGCAAGCTTTGATAGGTGGATACCTCTCAATCGACGAGACACACTTATCTATTCCTCAGAATGGGAAGAACATCATAGTCCTAAGGGAGGGAAGAATTTCACCTTATATAGAAAGCATCCCACAGCCTAATGTAAATTATATCGAAGAGGACCTAGGAGTGTACTCCATCTTTTCTGATGAGGACAACACTACCTTGGAACAAATCGACCTAAAGGATGGGATGTGGCATATGCACTTTGATGGTTCATTCTCCAATGAAGGAAATGGAAATGGAATTATCTTTTACTCTCTTGTGGGTAAAATTCACAATTTTTCCTATAGGTTAGAGTTTGTTTGCACAAACAACGTCACTAAATTTGAAGCATTACTGCTAGGTATTGAAAATGCCTATAATTTAGGTTGTGGTCACCTTATAGTTTTTGGGGACTCTGAAATTGTTGTAAACCTTGTACGTAAAATATATTCTCCTAACAACAAGTTAATGAAACAATACACCCAAACTATTTGGGTGCTTATCTCGAACTTGCTATCATTCAACATCACTCATGTTAAAAGGGAACTGAATTCAATGGTTGATAGGTTATTTGTTTTTGCAGCCTCTCCTACTTGGAAAATTCTGCCACAAAGACCTGATTTAACTTTTCAATCTTTGTATCGTCCTCATATCCCTGACAATGTAGAGTCATGGAAGGTCTTCCCTAGTGATGAGAGAAAATTTGTTTTCATACAAAATGAACCATATAAGCCCAAGGAGATTATATCCATGGAAGAAAATAAAATTTCGAAGGCCTGACTCTTCTAGAATTTCATTTTCATCGAGTGATGTAGGAAACAAAGAAAAACATAAAGAAGAGGAGTCAAAAAGGAAAGTGGGTGAAACCATTTCCTTGAACATTGGGACACCTGATTGTCCAAATAATGTTAAGATAGGTGCCCAATGTATTGATGAAGAAAAATTGAAGTTCAATGAATTATTTTGTGAATTTCAAGATGTGTTTGCTTGGTCTTATGAGGATCTTCGTGGTTTTGATCCTTCTCTTATACAACATGTTATCCCTATCAAGGATGGCATAAAATAGTTAGGAAAAACAAAGACCCATTAACCCCACACTTGAAGCAACTATTCAGAAGGAGTTGGAAAAGCTCTTGAAGGCTAGGATAATTTTCTCTGTTAAGTATTCTGAGTGCGTTTCCAATTTGGTTCCCGTTCAGAAAACAACTGGTCAGATCTGATTGTGCATTGATTTCCTTGCATTGAATAGAGCTAGCATAAAATACCATTTTCCTCTCCCTAATATGGAAATGATTTTGCAGCAAGTTGCAGGGTCACAAATGATGTCCTTACTTGATGGTTTTTTTGGTTATAATTAGATCAAGGTAAAAAGGACAGATAAATATAAAACCACTTTTATTACACTTTGGGGAACATTTTCTTATGAACACATGCATTTTGGATTATCTAATGTAGGTTCCACTTTCTAAAGAGCTATGCAGATAACTTTTGATGATCTGATCGACAAAATTATTCAGATTTATCTTGATGACTTAACTTTGTATTCAAAGAATTGATCAGATCATTTTAGTCATCTTAGAAAGGTTCCCATGCGATGCAGGGAATTCAACATTTATTTAAATCCTTCTAAGTCCATCTTCGACGTTACCAAGGGAAAGATCCTTGGGCACATTGTCTCTGATTCAGGAATAAGCATAGATCCCGAAGGGATTGCTGCTATCCTAAATACTCCTGCCCCTACTTCCAAAAAGGAGGTTCAAGCCTTTATGGGTATTATCAACTTTGTCCATAGGTTTGTTCCTGATTTTGTTGTAATGGTCAAACCAATTCACAATATTCTTAAGCAATATCACTCCTTTTCTTGGACTGATGATGTCAAAAATTCTTTCGTAAGGATCAAGAAGGCAATCAGTTACGCACCGGTTTTGGCTAAGCTGGATTTTGATAAAGAGTTTATTATATACACTAATGCCATAGAGGAAGCAGTCCCTGCTATCCTCATACAATGTGATGACCAAGTTAACAAAAAACCAATAGCTTACATGATTCAAAGCTTGTCATATGATGAATTCAAATATTCTTGTATTGAAAAACATGTTTTCACTCTTGTTAAAGATGTTGAAAAATTTTGCCACTTTATTTTAGGTAAGCACACCTCGGTAAAATTCCTTTTACCTGCTATCAATTTTTTTCTCTCACAAACTTATCTTTCAGGGAAGATTTCACATTGTCTTTCCAAGATCTAGGAGCATGATTTAACTATCATGACTTCTAAAACTATTAAGGAACGTGACTTAGCCCTTCACTTAGCTCAGCATGCAGAAGCAAGTGAAGAAATTGATGAACAAGATAGCTCTTTGTTAGCACTATTTTATATTGACAGTCAAATCCTTCTTGTAGTTGAACATCCCTGGTACAAATATCTGGTGTATTACTTACAAAATTAGAGGTGTCCAGATAATTTAGATACTCATCAAAGGAGAAGGCTCCATCTTGAATCTTCCAGATATACCATTTTAGGAGACTTCTTGTTTAGGATATCCGTCGATGGTATGTTTCTTCATTGTGTGAATAATGAGGAAGCACATAAATTGTTACAAGAGACCCATGTAGATTCAGATTATGTTATTCATGTAGGAGGCCACTTTTCTGCTAAAACTACTCATTTTAATATTATCAGGAAATGGTACTATTGGCCTTCAGTTTTTTTTTATTCTTATAATTTTTCAAGATCTTGTGACAAGTGCCAGAAATTCGCTGGGAAAGAACATCTTTCTTCCATGCCTTTACAACCTGTCCTACCCAAGTTTCCCTTTTCAAAATGGGGTCTGGACTTTATTGGTCCTATTAATCCTCCATCTTCAGCAGGGCAAGTTTTTATCTTGACAACCATAGACTATTTTACGAAATGGACAGAAGTTGTCCCACTTAAGCATTCACAAGATAAGCAGGTGATTTCTTTCCTTGAAATTAATATTTTCTCCAGATTTGGCCTTCCTTTGGAAATTATTACAGACAACGATCCCTCTTTTATTTATACTAAGCTAACTCATTTTCTAGCTAAACTGGGGGTTAAACATTTTACCTCATCAGCTTATTATCCTCAAGGAAATGGGCAAGCCAGGTATACTAACAAAAATATGATTAGAATTATGAAGAGGCTCATTGAAGATAATCCTCGTCAATGGCACACTCTCCTCACTTACGCCCTTTGGGCAGATCGCACTACCACAAAGGTGAGCACTGGTTGCACTCCTTTCCAACTTGTTTATGGTCAAGAAGCCATTTTGCGTATCGAGTTGGAAATTTCTTCTCTAAGTTTGATGCTACAGGTTGAAGAATTAAATTCTTCCAATATATCTCAGAGGGTAAATGCACTATTGGCTTTAGAAGAACAAAGCATGTTTGCCTTGGATAACATAAAGAGAAGACAATAAATTGTTAAAAGATATTTCAATAGCAGTACAAAGCCTGTCAAATTTAAGGTTAATGAGAAAGTCTTGTTGTGGGATTCAACTCATGCTAATAGAGGAAGGCATTCAAAGTTCCAAAAGTTATGGATGGGTCCTTTTAAAAACACTTTTGTCCTGGGCGCAAATTCTTATATTCTAAAGGACTTGGAAGAGTGGTTGTTTTCCTATAGCACCAACGGTTCACACTTAAGACACTATGTGGAACCAACTTGAAAGTTTAAATGTTATATGGAATTATTCATGTATTATAGTTTTGTTTCATTTCTTTGATTTTTCTTTGTTGTTATTTCTTTCTGTTGTTTCATTCCTGTTGTTTTATTTCTTTTATTGACTTATTTTCTTGTCAGAAATAAAAGCTTGGATCAGTTTTTTCCACAACAATGCTATTCTCCAAGTATTGTTAATCAACAACAATCAGGTTACACAGCTGTCATGATGTTCCCCCTTGGAGACATCATTGAAATTGCTATCTGCTTCAGCAATGTTGTTAGATAAGATAGTTGGATTTTGTCCCTATTTTTTCTTCCCTCCGCCTCGAGATTCAAAAGAGCACACCAGAAATTTTTTCTCCTTGAAGCCAAGAATGATTTCACTATGATTAATCAAATGATTATGCATACAAGGATAATCCCCCTCATACATAACACTTTCCATGAGTTATTTCCAAAATCCCAAATCATTTTTCCCTTAAGACACTCACTTCCCCCTGTTGCATAATCATTCTGATGTCTATTTACTTGATCTAATGTTCACCTGGTCTACGAAACTAGACAATATGAGTTCTTAATCTGTTGGAAACAAATTTCCCTATGGAGTTTCCAGTTTGTTGACGCTTAAAATCACAAAGATGAATATTGCTCACAAATGGTTGCCAAGCTCTATTATTTATTTATAATAATAATAATAAAATAGTAGGTGGGGCCCCTTTGTAGACTAGTGGCACTATGATGGATGGGTTTCACTTATATTTTTGTTTATTGTTATAATGATGCCAACACAGCCTTCTACAGTGGATGATTCAAGTCATGTTTTTAATCGTTATGACAACATAAGATGGTTGGTTAATTGTTGCATGGCTAGATGGTTTTGATGGTCACTCACAAATTATGGTTGTACTATGGATAAAAGGATTATTATTACAGGTTTTGTTTTGACATTGCATTAGACATTGAATGATTTTTTTTTATATTTTTTTTACAAAGGGACGATATGGGAGCTTAAACAAAAGGTAAAAAGGACTATACTCAAGCCCTAAGGTTATATGTAATTGTGATGAAAGAAGGGTGTATCGAGCCTTGTTGCTAACATTATGTTCTTTGATTAAAAGTTATGTGTGAGGCATATGTGGTAACATTATAGAACATTGTTGTTGTTAATATATTTTGACATGACTTACGGTGGCACACTATGTAATGAATACATCAATGAGATATTTGTTTGATTTAATGGTTAATGTTATGGTGGATTGGTTCTCTTGTACATCGAATTTATTGAGGCTGGGGAGGGAAGTGACGTGCATTTCTTGCATGTCACTCAAACAACCCTCGAGCCCGTCACCCTAGCCATACTTGAATTTGGTTTTTTGGCTCTGGTGGTTGTTGATGCTCCGCGATTTTTGGCTTTGAAAGAAGGAAACAATCTAATTCTTCCCCTCGATCAAGCTTTTCCATGTATGGTTCCTTTATTTTCCATCCATGATGGTTCCTCTATGTTATGAATACATTTTGTCTCAGAATTGCTTGAGGTCTGTGTTTTTCTTAAGTTTTTGACTGTGTATCAGTGTTGTGCTTATGGTTTCTTTTGTGAATACTCTATACTGTTGGCTTGTTGAATAAGACGAATGCATATTATTTTTTGTGTGTAGCTTGTGCATTGGGTTATTAGTTAAAAACATGTTCGGTCATCTTGGGTTTTTTTTTTTGGTATGTTTCTCTGTGAAAAATTATGATTATGGTTTAGCAAAGCTCTGAGTTTTGGTGCACAGGTTTACAACCAATCTTGGTGTTAAGTTTATCACTCATTTTCGTCTCGATGGTTGATATGTTTCATTTCACTGGGTTGCAATGTGGATTGTTAAAGAGTGGGAGTGTTTCTTTCCATGTCTTGGTTGAGCCCCGAGTTGTATTGTATCATGGTGTTGCCCGCATTATAGTTGTTGTTAGAAGCATTGCATAGTCAAATTTGGTATCACCCAAAAATTTAAAGGGAAGATTGCATATATGTTTGGTTGGCCATGGTTTGTGCTCAGGCATTCTTTCCACAATGGTTTTAAGAGTTCGCTTCTCTCGTTATCCATTGGAGGTGGCTGACTGTTATGTTCTGGTAGCCCTCACTATCAATTTTTTGGGTTAAATCTTATGTGTCTGTGGTGATTTTAAAAAGGCACAAGTTGACTGTGTCTCAAAGACTATCCCTTGATTGAGCCATTTGTTGTTACCTCTCTGCAATAAATTTTTAAAAGGGCAAGAGATGTCCGCGTCCCTGAGGACTTTCTCATGTGATCGAGTTATTTGTTCTTACTTCCTTTGCTATGTTAAACCCTAAACGCGATCTTGATCTCGTTTCAATCATGTCAAGGGTAAAAGAGGCACATGTGTATTCTTGGTCTATTGGGAATGATTTGGTTTTGTTTCTCCATGGGCACGATTTGGTTCTGTCTCTCATTGGGAATTTCTTTTAAAAGAAGTCTATACATGTTTAATTTAAGAAAATATTTGTCTCATAGTTGCATGTTATTGGTTGAACGTTATTTCAAATCAATTCTTATGTTGATTATATTGGATGAATACCTGTGTGTGATTGAATTGGGGCCCGATTATGAGTTTTAATGCCCAGTGGATTGTGTCAAACAATGTTTGGAAAGTCGACAGATGGTGTTTAATACTGGACCTATTCTTATTTGAGTTTAAGGAATAAATATTGGATGTGGATGGTTGGAATCACTATGCATATTTCTATTTGGTTTTAAAAGGAAAGGGATTTAGCATTGGAATATGAATGATTGTGGCTCAACAAATTATTATGTTATCATAGAATATCAATGTTATTATCATGACTGTTATTATAGATATTGTATAGATGCAAGGGATTCTATAATTGAGTATTCTGGGCATATGAATTGTTTTGTTTGAAGTCAACAAACATTTTGTAAAGAAGTGACAGTTAAATGATTATGAGGTCTGAGCAGAGTTATGGTTGTTGTTTGATTTGATTTATTTTTATGAACATTATCTAGATTTGATTCCCTCACATACTATCACTTTTTAGCTCATTATATCCCCCTCATAATCCCAATTTCATTTTTACATGCCCTGTTCTATAAAATAAATCAAAAACTCTGTATAGAAGTGACAAAAGATATGACACTGAAATAGGTGGCAACTGATATTTTTGGTATTGATTGCACAGTTAAATTATTTAATGAATTGTTGAGTAGTACTCATGTATTTGTCCCCTATTATGATACCAATTTTTCACTCATTACAATCCTTCCATATGTCCCATGAACCCTATCCACCCCCTGCTCACTTGGAAATTATTAAATAATTTATTATGGATTGATTTGCATGGGTCTCATGTCAATTTCTAAGCCAAACTTTGTTTCATGCGAGCAAAATATCATGTATGGTATATTAAGGGATAGTTAGTAATGAATTTATGCATATAGGACGAGGTTCTTCAACAGGGGCATCCATGACAAAAATAATAAAGGAAGAGGTAACTAGAATAGAGGGCCTAGAAGGCCTAGATTCTCTATTCACTTTGATGTTAACCCCAGGAGTTGAACCAATTATTTCAAGTTGGGTTCTTCAAATGGATTGCGTAAAGGATAGATCAACCTCGACCAAAGAGACCTCCCTTCCAGCCTCAAAATATCGATGGTATTCCTGTGCCTCCTCATGTATCCTTGCAACCAAAAGTTCCTGCAAATGATGGATGGTAGGAAATTGTCAATCTGACAGTCTCTCACCATCGTGGCTGGCCCACTTTGTTATTACCCTCTCCACCACCTGTAAATCCTAATGTTCAAATTGCCCATGTGCATTCACCTTTTCAATCCTCTCATGCTAGCAAACATCTTAAAACCAATGTCCCACATGTGCAAGATAAAGGTAAAGTTGTTGCCTCCCCTTCCTCTCCTTCAAATGAATCTTCAAAATCAGTGTCCTCCCGTATGCATCTGAAGGATGATTGTTCCCATGTTATTAGTGATATTAAGACTCAAGGTTCAAATCAACCAAAGGCTACTTCCAAGAAGTCCAAAGGGGACAACAATGATAGAAGAAAGATTGCCTCTCAAAGTGGAAAGTATGGATTTTAATTTATGTGTTTATGATTGAGTTGTTGAAGACAGTGGTATGCAAAAAGTTTTCGACATCAAGCTATTTTTTGGATAATGTGGATATTTACATATTTTTGGATATGATTTGAATTATTTATGATATTTAATATTCAAAATTTGGAAGTATTTATGGGATATACAAGGCGACATGTGTTTAAATGATTATCTAATTGTGTTAAATTTTGTAAAGAATAAAAGAAGGGAGTCACAAGGGGTCCCACCTACTTAGTTATTATTAAATAAAGACCCTTAACTATTATTATTATTATTAATTCTCCTAACATAAAATTAGTTAATTTTATCTAACTTAACTAAAGAAAGAAGTTGAACTACCTCAACTTATTTGGAATGCATAAAAGACAAATGAGAAGGAAGAACAAGGGGAGAATAGAAGGAGAAAAAAATACTAAGGTTTGCTCTTTTGTTTTCATGAGATAGTTTCAGTTTTCATTCATTCTTGAGTTCATTCAGAGCCTAATTCTCTTTTTGATAACAGAGTCCTATTGTAGACAAAAAGGTTTGGAACTGAACCAAATCATTCAGATGCTTGTTTTTGAGGTGTTGATCTATCTTTGATAGTCTGTGTATACTTGTTTGTTTATGGATTAAGTTTCATAGTTGATAAAGGATATTGTGCAGAGTCAAATTGACAACAGTCTGTGGCAAGTTGATCCATATTATAAAGTTGAGTTTTTACTTTTTTTCAGATTCCTTTTGTATGGTTTTCATCGGGGATATATAAATTAGACTTTGGTCCATGCCCTCACAGGGATTTTATAAAGAGAAAGATACTTTGATTTCTTGGAATGAAATAAAGCAGATTGTTATTATGTCTTATTTTTGTGTATCTGTGACTTGGTTACTTTTTATTTTGATCTCCACATTTACTTTCTGTAATTTGTATATTTTTCATAAAATTATAAATATAATTTATGTTATTTTGCAACATTCTTTTCATAAAAAAAATCAGCCTAACCCCTTCTAATTAATACTTGTGGATTGGGAAATATTTTTGAGGCTATAAAACATAGTGTGATATTCCCAACTATCTTGTCTTAGCAAGTTAAGTTTTGAAAATGCTTGAGTAAGATAATCCATATCTTTTCCTCAACAATGTTCAAATCTCAAAATATTTCTCAGGTAAAGACAATGCTCACATAACCACCAACGTTAATCCACATGTTATAAAGGACACTGCTCAAGATGTTGTCAAATGTGAAAGTTTCAAATATATGAAAATGGAAGATCACATAGTTTTCTCAAAGGTATTGATCACAAGCTTGGAGCAATGGATGTTGTTTCAAAGATTACAAGCAAAATTTGACACTATGACTTGTTATATGTACAATAAGTAAACATAACTAACCTGGAGCGCAGCCTGTTGTAAACATTTGTGTTTATTTTCTCAGAAAAGGATATAACAACAATGACATTACAATTCTGACATGTATAATGTTTAGATGAATAAAATTAAAACATATTTGAACAATCCTATGATCCTACTCCAACTACTCCTCGAACAATCATTAGGGAGAAGAATGCATTATTATTATCTTTGGCTAGAAGCAAAAAAAGGTTGGGAATTTGAGGGTCCATAGGAAATGTTGGTTTTCTCAAGAATATGACAGGGCTAAAGCATCGAAATCATATGCCAAACACAGTGCCAAATATTGAAAGAAGGTGCTAAAGAAATCTCAATCCCTAACACCTAGTGTCGACATGTAGTTCTAAACGTCCATGATATTGCGGATTAATAATTTTGTTGAGTGTTAAGCTCTCCTCAGTTTCATTTGCATGATATGAGAAACACTGGATATCATATTACAAGTCAAATATAATATATCATATCTAACTTTTCAAGGACCAAAGACTAACAATTTTTTAACATTAAAGATCCATTGTCTTTGTGCATAGAAGGAAAAGATATGGGCCCTCATTTTGGGATTTTATGTATTCATTCTTGATTTTTGAGGATATAGTTGGAGAACTGATTGGTACCTTTTAAATTAGCAAGTGGAAGAGCATATGGATAAAGCATAGGTGGCAGAGTTTTTTTTTTTTTTTAAGGAGGATAATCATTATAGATCAGATCCAGATTCATAGCGATCAATAAAAATCAACTTTCCAGATTTCAAGGCAGAATATCAATATATGGTAGTCAAAATAAATATACATAATACAAGTGGAAAATGATAGATATTCTCAAAATCCAAGAAGATTTCACCAACAACCTTCAAGAATTTCGAGATATTTTGCAACCAGTGTCAATAAATGATTTTATTTTATGATTTTTATTTAGTTTTGTTTTCTAGAAGATTGGGTGAGTTGGTAAATTGTATTGGTATATATTCAAGTTTTGGAAGTTTTGGGGTATTCAGTCCGAGAGGTTGAGAGTGAAATGTAGAGGGTTGAAAGTCTATGTAATATTTTGAAAAACATGTCATGGTTTTTATACAGAGCAACTTCAACAGACAACAAAGTTTCTGATTAGTTTGTTATTCTGTGTTAATCATTTTTTATGTCATCTTCTTGAATATGTATTTTTCTACTATAGGGTATGCACGTGCAAATTCTATGTTGAGAGTGTTATTGTATAGGTTATGCTTTAATTTTCACCACATGCATATTCAAGTTCTTAATTCAGGTTTAGAAAGGGTTTCTAAATATTGAGTTATTCTTCTATTGTTACTACATCAAAGATCAAGGTGTTCTTTGGTTAACTTCAATTTGTTTCTTATTTCCTTCCATTACATCTCTTTACAAATTTGGAGCTGATCTAAGAATTTTTTACTTGATTTGTCTACCCATAGAATGTTACATCAGGGTTATTTGTTTCTTATGGAATCCATGCCCAATGACTAGCTATTGATATGTAGTTATTTCACTTCCCTCTTATTGATCCTACCATTTTCACAGTTTCTTAAACCCAACCAAATCATTTTTAATCTAAGATGTGCTAGGATTGACTCAATAGCAGTCTTGAATCGACTTCTAGTGCTAACATTTTCTGGCATCGTTGTCGGGGATGGAAATGAAGTAATCTTCCCTGGGAGAACGACACTGATCAGATTCTCTTCTTGATGGTGAACACGAAGTGAACATATATATCGGATTGCATATCATTGACCTGGCGACTCCACTCCATGAATGAAGAAACTGTTGGCAACTTCACTAATACGGGACAACAATGGCCATGGAATCTATCTTGGATCAAAGGTTTGCACCTCTTCATTTTTCTGTTATTCTTGGCTTTCCTAATCCTGCACCTTCTTTCTCATAATGCGCAAACTTTCTTCCTATTTTTAGTGGAAATGAGGAGGATAATTTGGCACAACATCTCATCAAGTTTTATCAGTGCATAGATCAACTAGATGTCTATCATGAAGATGCTCTCATGAAGATGTTCATATATTCATTAGATGGTGATGCTCAGAAATGGTTTTGGTCACTTCTGGCTTCAAGCATATCCTCTTTGAAGGAATTACATGCAGCATTCAACAAGTATTGTAAAAGGTATTATTCTACTGAAACACTTCTTAAAGATTTTTGTGAAATATTTAAGTCTTATGTTCAGTAGATAGTAGAGTTTTCCTCTTGCGATGAACTTCATGAAGATTTTTTGGAAGAATATTTTGGTCATGAAATTTGTGAATATATTTTTAAAGAAAATGAGGAAGAATATCATGTGGAAGAACAAGTGTCTTTTTAGAAGACTCTTGTTGTAGGATCATACAACGATCCTACCATTGAAGAATCTTATCAGAAGGTCTCTCAAGTTATATCTCTTTATGGTCCACCTTCGTTTGATCACTATGGAGATAGTGATATTGAAGACCAAGAACAAGTTACTTCCCTTCTCTCTACAGTTTATGGGTACAATGAAACAACATATAACATTTATATATCAGAAGCTGAAGTAGGCAGCGAAGGATACAAGGAAGAATTTCATAAACAGATCACTAAGCTTTCTTCTTTTCTAGCTATTGAAAATTAGTTTCCGTAAATCAACAAGCTCGTGTTTGACATCTATAATTCAATATCTCCAGAAGACATTGAGCAATTTGGGATTGGAATTATTGAAAATTTCAATGGTTCTTCTTCTATTTCACCATATCATGAGCAGGAACTTGGTATCATTCATGGAGAAAAGGATTCTCACGGAAAATCAATTGATTTAGAAGATCAGGCAAAGGTAACCTCTTATTGTCAAAATTATATTTCTTTCATTCTTTATGATCTGGTGGCTATATATATGGAGGAGTTCATAGGTTCAAAGTTCCAACCCTTGTTTCACTATAAACCTGAAGATCAGATTTGTGATGAAGTGTTGATTCCTGTTCTAGCCTTCATTTTGTTGAAGCATATACAAAGAGTTTGGTTAGTTAATCAGTTACTTGAATGGTTCTTATGGAAGTTTGTAATTACATAATTAAGTAGTTCAGTTGGTTAGTGTAGGCTTATGTACATAAATAATCTCAACATATGACCGTTTGGTTTTCAACATCTTTTCTAGCTTGTGTATTTTCAGTTTTCAATAAGGATTAGAGGTGTTCTTGGGGAAATATGAACAAGTGTACAGGTTGATTACAATACATCATGGTTAGATACAAAATAAAAATGGATAAGGCATCAGTCCACTTGTTCTTGGTAGCCTCACAGGGTGGACTCGATCCCCCATGGAGCCCATGTTAGCACTCTTTCTATCTTGGGAAATTTCTAAGAAAAGTTGATCGCTATCGGAACTTCTGGAAGCGCTTTCACTAAATTTTGTCACCATGGGAAAAATATTGATGGCATATGCCAAATTAGTGGATTAAAAATGTGTTTGGAGCTTGATTATCGGGCTCCACTTTTCCATTGAAAACCATAAGCACTAATAAAGGCAACACAAACTACCAGCATCTAGGGTCAATTCCAACTGTTAAACACCAAGGTAACACACATCAAGAAACCAAGGGAGGATCCCACAAGGGAAATTTTATTTTGCACTATGTGTCGAAAGGAAGTAATACCATCGGTGCATATAAAAAACATGAGGATGAGTTTCTATCGGGCGATGTGGGATCATTTCCATTGGAAAACAAAACAACATCAAGTATTCGAGCATTGGCAATGTGATCCAATGTCCAAATGGGTAACTTGATCGGTTTTTTACATGGAATACACATAGGAACCTTGAAAGAGCAACTTACAATCATCACCAAATATTTATAAGAGTTGTTATTTTTGATTGGCTATCGTTGTCTCTATCTGCTAGGTTCACAATCATGCTGATGGCTCCAGTGGTGGACGTCACATATCTCAAGTCCATTGACAAGGCACGTCAAGACCTTCGAGATCTCATTGATAAAATAATTGTACACCTATCATGCTTCGTATCGCATGACATGATGCATATGCTTATGATGCAACCACAAATACGGGTGGGGAAAATGGTTCAATTAGAAATGAGGATTATTTCAATCATGGTGAAAATAATGGCTTGAAAATTGCAATTGCATTGTGTGAACCAATCAAGGAGAAGTACCCAAATATTACTTATGCAGAGCTTTATCAATTGGCTTGTGTAGTTGTTGTTGAGGTTACTAGAGGTCCCAAAATTGACTTTGTCCATGGTCGTAAGGATTCATTGGTATCACCACGAGAAGGGAGGCTTCCTGATGCCAAGAAAGGTACACATCACCTAAGGGATTTCTTTTATAGGATGGGCTTATATGACAAGGATATTGTTTCTCTTTTTGGAGGGAACACATTGGGAAGAGAACACCTATAAAGGTTAGGCTTTGATGGATCATGGACCAAGAAACCTATGAAGTTTGATAACTCATATTTCCTATATCTTCTCAAAGGAGATTCTGAAGGATTACTCCAATTACCTATAGACAAATGCTTATTAGAGGATCCCATTTTTCGTTCTTATGTGAAACTTTATGTTAAGGATGAAGATGCATTTTTTAAGGTCTATGCAAAGTCACACGAGAAACTTTATGAGTTGAATGAAGGAGAAAGCCAATGAAGTTTCTGATGTTCTAGAATATCCATGGCTAGAGTGGGTTCGATTTCTAGAGTTTTTGAATGAAATCCTTTCATCCAATTTGCAGTTTTTCTAAGGATCATGTTCAAATCTCAAAATATTTCTTAGGTCAAGACAACTCTCACATAATCACCAACATTAATCCATAGGTTATAAAGGAATCTCCTCAAGATGTTGTCAAAATGTGAAAGTTTCAAAGGTATGAAAATGGTAGATCATAGAGTTTTCTTAGGGGGTGTTGGTAGTGATCACAAGCTTGGAGTAATGGATGTTTTTTCATATATTACAAGCATAATTTGACACTATGACTTGTTATATGTACAACAAGTAAAATTAACTAACCTGGAGCGCAACCTGTTGTGAAACTTTGTGTTTATTTTCTCAGACAAGGATATAACAACAATGACATTATAGTTCTGACATGTATAAGGTTTAGATGAGTAAAAATCAAAGAGATTTGAATGATCCTATTGTTAAGTTTTTGATGGTTTAGATCATGCACATGTAGTTTATTTCATTTAACATAAGTTATAGCCATAAATAATGCAACTATAATAACCCTAGCTGCAGTAAACTAAGATCACAAGAAGAATAACCATGCACAAAAGACACTAGAACATATCATGGGAAAAATATTCTCAATCAAGAGAAAAACCCAACAATCCTTTGCTATAATTCCAAGAGAAGATCCACCATCCACCACCAAACCTACCATACAATAGGGTGCTGCCATGACTAAGAAAACTAGCTCCTAGAGAATTGTGAATTACAGGCCTCATAATTTCAGACCATGCGTTGAGTATATGAGAGAGATGTGATCCACAATGAGGATCTATCTCTTGTTTATACAATACTTAACTCAACCAAAAGACATGACACTTGGAACAATAGGGCCGACCTGTACAACTTAATAATATAATTAATATTACACAATATTAATTATCTTTGCATGGTGGGGCCGACTTGTACCCTTTAAAACATAAATTAGGGTTTTACCAAAGTCTCACTTTCTGAAAATATAGCAAGGTATCTCACACATCCTCTAGTGATCAGCCACTAGGGACACTATTACACATTATTTTGGTCACCCTAGTGATCCATTGACAACATGTGTTCATGTTCCCAAAAAAGAGCCTTTCTTCATGAGGAAAGTGACTGACTTTCTCTTCTCAAAAACCTTATTAAGGAAGGTCGTCGCAGGTTGCACCATACATAGGGTGCGACGATTCCTAATCGTCGCCCCCTTATCTAAAGTTGGGTTGTGATGTATCCGCAGGTTTCTCTACAACTAGGGTGCGACGATGTCAAAAGACTAAGAAAAGGTGGAGTTTCACAAAAGTTATAGAAGGGGATCTTCTAGAAGGTGAGGTGGCATCCATATGGTTAGGATATTACTCGCTTCTTTGATTTGGTGGGATTATCCTAATCTCTTCAACCATCTCTCTGTCCCTTATATAAAGAGGTATTTATCATGGAAAAGGATAAGGTTGATTCAAGCAAGATTAATATTAAATAGGCTAAGATTTGGATGAGGAATTCTACTTCAGTTCATACTTGAGGGCTTCATTTCAGTTCATCAAGTCATTGTGGATCTTCTTCATTAAAGGTTGGAGAAAGTATGTGTGTTGGAGAAAATGTTCATTGAGAGGGGACCTTGCAACATCAAGGCTCCAGTTGTAATCTCCACTTTCACTTTAAATATAATACAATGATATGTTTCTTTCCCATAAAACTTATCTTGTTTTATTGTATGATTCCTTGATCACTTGCATAAGTTCTTGTTGAGTATATTGGATTGCTTTCACTTTGGTTGGCTTGTGTTCCCTTTCAGATTCAATATCACAGGAGCACCGGAGTGGAGCTAGGATGACAATGGCACGAGGAAGTGACATTTAAATGGTATGTTTTCTATCTCTTATTAACTAGTAAACTCAATAGTTAGAGCTTAGGGAAAGCATCATATTCTATTCTATTTTGTTCTAGATCTAGGTGGATCTAGGGAGATCTGTTTATGTCTGCATTTACTGATAAGTCCCATAACAAAATTGGCGACCATACTGGGGATACAAACTCCTTTTGATTTTTTGCTTCCCATTTGCCTTTAGCCTGCCTTCCTCTGATAAATTTCACTCTCTAAGTTTGTGGGTGATCCATCTGGACTCCCTGGGTTTGGAAGTTCATTTAGATTTTTTGTCTTTCTCACATTTTTTCTTCATTTACAGAGATCAT
>WSFP011450040.1:0-19810 GCA_009831015.1 Picea engelmannii
CGTCAACCTGTCCACTAATATGAAAATGAAATCCTTACCCTATGCCCTTGGAAAACCTGTGATGCAGTCCATGGAGATGGTCTCCCATTTATGCTATGGAATGGGTAAGGGTTGCAACTGTCCTATTGGGTGAGTGTGTTCATCCTTATTCTCCTGATAAGTAGTACACTCCTTGATGTGATTCAACACATCCTCTTTGAGTCCCTTCCATGAGAACCTCTCCCTTACTTGTTTGTATGTCTTGCCAATCCCTTGGTGTCCTGCCCCTGGTGAGTAATGACATGCCTATAATACCTTGGCCTTGAAGGTCGATTCAGGAAACAAAAATATTTTTCCCTTGTAATAGATGATGTCATCGATGACCCTGAAGTTATCATCCTGAATTTTCCCATCCTCCACCTGAAAAGCCAACTGATTTTTGGAGTATTCCATCACCAGGAGGTCCTTCCAATCAAATGATACATCTGTCATGGCATAGATTGATGGTCTCCTGGATAATGCATCAAGCACCTTGTTGTTTTTCCCTTTGACGAATTGAATGTCAAAGTCATAGTCCTGTATTGTGTTGACTCGTTTTTTCTGCCTTTCATTTAATTCCTTCTGCTCCAAGAAGTACTTAAGGCTATTATGATCTGATTTCACCACAAACCTTGCACCTACCAAGTTTTGCCTGAATTAGGCCAAAGCGTGCATGATGGACAGCATCTCTTTGTCATAGATAGTGTAAATTAACTCAGGTCCCCTGAGTTTTCGGATCTTATAGGCAAGAGGGTGCCTATTCTGCATCAGTACGGTCCCAATGCCTTCTCCGGAGGCATCACACTCCAAAGTGAAAGGTTGGCCAAAATCTGGTAAGGCTAAAATTGGGCATGTGCTCATCACTTTTTTCATCTTTTCAAATGTAAATTGGACTTCGTCACTCCATTTGAAAGCTCCTTTATTGGTCAAATCGGTCAAAGGTGCACAAAGTTGTGAGAACCCCTTGATGAACTTTCTGTAAAAGTGCAAATGCCTAGAAATCCACTCAACTCTGTAAGGGTTTTAGGTGTAGGCCACTCCATTATGGATTGAATCTTCTCATGATGTACCTATACTCCTTTAACTCCAACAATTTGTCCCAAGTAAAGGACCTATGTCATTCCAAATTTACATTTGGACTCCTTGGCATACAATGATTTCTCCTCCATGATAGACAAGATCTGGTCCACATGTTGAAGGTGTTCCTCCCACATATTGTTATAGATTAGCAAGTCATCAAAGAATACCAGGAGATGCTTCCTCAACTGATTGTTGAAGACATGGTTTATACATGATTGGAATGTGATTGGGGCATTGGTTAAACCAAATGGCATCACTAAGAACTCATAGTGGTCATAGTGACATATGGAGGCAGTTTTTGGAATGTCCTCCTCCCTCATTTTGATTTGATGGTACCCATAGCGTAGATAAATATTGGTTAAATAAATAGCCCCATGGAGCTCTTCCAATATCTCATCAATTGATCCAAGTGGATATCGTTTTCCACCCACCTCTTCCAACTGGCTCAAAACAATTTTCTGACAATTTTGGCAATTTACTATTTTTAGCAGTTTTAACTTCCGGGGCAATTTTGAGGGCCTAAATGAATGTTTTTCAGGATTGAGATTCTCAATGATATCCAAAGGCACTATTGATCAACCAAAATTAATCTCCTTGAAGATATCTTTCGAACGGGCTATCATACGCCTAAAACGAAGATCGTATGCAAAAGTTACGACCCCGAGAAGTTGATGTACTAACTTACCCAAACGGGGCCCACATGACTTTTGGCACTTCATCTCCTAGGGTTAGGTTTTTGGATGTCTAGGGTTTTTGGCATTCCTATTTATTGTAAAAATTCCTTCAGAGCCTCATTGTAATCATCTTCTTGTGAATGAGTGCAACTATCACATATCTTCTCAGAGATAAGCAACCACCAGTCCAGCAAGCTTGTTTCCACTGCATTTTACAGTTTCAACTTATTTCCTTATTGAATAGAAAACCATTTTTATTGTATCTTTTTTATTTTGTGTTAAACACCTTATTTATGGAAACTTCATGTTGTATATGAGTCTAGGCCTCGTAGTTTTATTATTACTTTGAACAGGAAATTGTACAGGATACCCGAGGCAGTCCCACCTAGTGTTATTTCCTTGATCTCTGCTAAGCAATGCAAGAAGGTCATCTCTCAGATGGGGAAGTTTGTCTTCTTTGTGATTCTCTCTCAGAATAAGAGAAATATCATGGCCACATCCAGGGTCTTTGCGGCTAACCTCTCCACATAGCAGAAGCAAGTAGATAAGGTCGTGGAAGAATACTCAGATATCTTCTCCTCACCTACCAGGGTACCTCTGCACTGCTAGGTCAGGCACCCCATCAATATGACCCCCAGTGCACTGTTGCCTAATGGGCCAGTCTATCGTCGCTCTCTATTAGAGAATTAGGAGATCAAACGACAGATCCAAGAAATTCTCCACAAGGGGCACATCCATCCCATCTCATCACCTTTCAGGAGCCCAATCATGTTGGTACAGAAGAAATATGGAACCTAGCGACTCTGCATTGATTATCGGGCTCTGAATAAAATCATAGTCAGAAACCGGTACCTGATTCCCCAAATCGATGACCTCCTTGATCAGCTCACAAGAGGTAAATACTTTAGTAAGATTGATCTGAAGTCTGGCTACAACCAGGTCCCGATAGAACAGACAGATGTATGGAAAATCACCTTCAAGTCAAAGGAAGGCCTTTTTGAATGGTTGGCCATGCCCTTTGGTTTGACAAATGCTCCAGCCACTTTCATGAGGATGATGGATGATATCCTATGACCATTCACCAATATGTTTGTAGTGGTGTATCTAGATGACATTCTCATTTACAGCAAGACTTGGGCCGAACATTTGCAGCATATTGAGAAGGTTCTGCACACACTGCAGCAACACAAGCTATATGCCAACTTGGAAAAATGCTCCTTCAGTATGGACAAGGTCCATTACCTGGGATACATAATTGATCAGCATGGCGTACATGTGTATCCAACCAAGATCCAATTCATCCATGACTGGCCAGCCCCAACCACACTCATTGAGCTTCGGAGCTTCTTGGGCCTTGCCAATTTCTACTGGAGGTTCGTGTTGGGATTCTCCCATATTGCATGGGAACTTAGCCAAATAACCAGGGGTGATGGTAAGGTGAAATTTGCGTGGGGTCAGTCCAACAATAGTGTTCGACGATTTGAAGCAGTTCTTTTGCTCATCCCCGATACTTTCACTACCAGACCTGCAACATCCCTTTGAGATCGAGACCGATACTTCAAAATATGCGATGGTCGTCATTCTCACTCAGCACGACCACCTTGTGGCCTATCATAGTGAGACACTATCATATGTTGTCTATAAGTACCCTACTTACGAGAAAGAAATGTACTCCATTGTACAAGCCTGCCTCTAGTGGAGACATTACATTCTTGGGAAGGAGACAATCATACACATTGATCATAAGCCACTGCATTTCATGCAGACACAAGGAAAATTGTAGAATGATCGCCATCAAAAGTGGTCCACATACTTGAAGAAATTCCACCTCAACATCAAGTATAAAACATAAAGCACCAATCACATCGTTGATTGCCTCAGCAGACCGCCAGTCATGACACTCACCATGGTGCTAGACTCCTACGACATGAGACCTCCATATGGCCCCAACTCTATGAGACAGACCTGGACTTTGCCACCACCTACCAAATGTTGGGTGCAAACACAGTTGTCGATAATTTCCATATTCAGGATGGGTTGTTGTGTCATCTGGGCCATATATGCATTCCATCAATCGAGCGATCGAAGCTGATCTACGAAGCCCACTACAGTCAGATGGCAGGACACTTTGGCGTCGAAACGATAGTGGCGATGCTACAGAAACATTTCTACTGGCTGAAACTTCGGCAGGAGGTTAGCAAGTATATCAGGTCCTGCACTACATTTCCTATTGACAAATCGACCACTAAGAAATAGGGTCTGTACACCCCTCTTCCTACTTCTGAAAGGCCATGGGAATGCATCTCAATGAACTACATGTCGAGCCTCCCATCCACCAAGTGGGGAAATGACTGTGTTTTTTTGGTTGTTGATCACTTTTCTAAGATGGCGATTTTGGTTGCCTGCAAGAAGAACATCACATCAGAGGCCACTGCCAAGCTCTTATTTGAATGAGTCTGGGTACATTTTGGAATCCCACAAACCATTTTCTTAGATCGGGACAGTGGATTTCTCATCACATTATGGTCGAGACTCTGGTCACTGCTGGACACCAAGCTCACCAAATCCACGGCCTTCCACCCCTAGAAAAATGGAAAAACCAAGGTCGTAAATCGAATGATTGTGCATATCATTTGCATGTATAATTCAAAGCACCCTATCACATGGGATGAGAGCCTTACCTATGTCCAACATAGCTACAACCGATCCCTGGATAGCTCAACCAGCCACAACCCATTTCAGGTGGGGTTGGGATTCCAACCATTGGGTCCCATAGATTTTGTGCATCCCCTTGCAGTCACCTCGACCAACTCATCTCCTGCTCCAAATGAATCTAACAAAGCCACCCGGTTCATTGAGTGGATCTATCACATCCTCCAACAGGTTCAGGATATCCTACATAATTCCAATGACAAGTACAGGCAACGCCATGATCAACATCGGGTGCCACATAAGTTTCAGGTGGGTGACAAAGTTTGGTTGCACTTGCAAAAAGAATGCCTTACAGGACCCCATCGAAATATTTTCCCACTCCACTATGGGACATACACCATCACCAGGGTCATGGGGGATAATGATTTTGATCTCAACATTCCTCTTTTCCTTGGCCTGCACCCAGTGTTCAACGTGGATCTCCTTCACCCTTATTTCCCACCATTATTGGACACCTCAGACGTAGCAAAGCAACTGACACAAACAAATATCAACCCTGAATACATACAACAGGAATCCAGCAATCATATTGTGGACACACAGATCAAGGGCACTCGACAGTAAAGGATCCAGCTTTATCGAGTCATTAAAGCAGGGCAGCTCCTGCACCAAGGCAAGTGGCTCACCCACGGCCAAATTCAGCAGAAAATTCCTCATCTGATGGGGGAAATAAACACAATGGATACCATTTCTTATTAAGGAGGGAGGATTTATCTAGGTGGATATCGGTGGCCACCCACCTCTTCTAACTAGCTCAAAACAATTTTCTGACAATTTTGGCAATTTACTATTTTTAGCAGTTTTATCTTCCAGGGCCATTTTGAGGGCCTAAATGAAGGTTTTTTAGGATAGAGATTCTCAATATTAAGCCAAAGAATGATTGAGCCCCCAAAATGAATCTCCTCAACCATACCTTTCCAATGGGCTATCATACGCCTAAAATGGATATTGTATGCAAAAGTTACGACCCCGAGAAGTTGATGTACTAACTTACCCAAATGGGGACCACATGACTTTTGGCACTTCATCTCCTAAGGTTAGGTTTTTGGATGTATAGGATTTTTGGAATTCATGTTTATTGTAAAAATTACTTCAGATCTTCATTGTAATCATCTTATTGTGAATGAGCGCAGCTGTCACATCTCTTCTCAGAGATAAGCTGTCACCATTCCAGCAAGCTTGTTTCTACTGCATTTTACAGTTTCGGATTATTTCCTTATTGAATAGAAAACCAGTTTTATTGTATCTCTGTTATTTTGTGTTAAGAACCTATGACTAATCTATAGTTATTTTGTTCCTCTCATAAAATCCAGATCAGTGGTATTAGAGAAGTCTTCTCCTTGTTGTCTTAATGCATGTACCCAACGAGGTCGAAGTACAAAGAGTTGGGTCTCGAGCTTGTTTCTCTTGAGGACAAAATCTCTTGCACACCCAAGAAACCTCTCATGGTAGGAGAAAATAAATATGATGGGGAAAGAGATCTTCAAACTGTTGATTGAGGAATCCCTCACGCAACAAAGGAACGAGATGATGGATAGTTTCGTGCAAATCCTTCGACGACTACCAACATGCGACACATCTTCTTCGAGCGGAGGTGGCACCCCCTTCAAGGTACAAATAAAGTTTGATATTCCTATATTTGAAGTTCATATAGATGAAGATGGTGTAGACAAGTGTTTTAATCTACTAGAAGGGTATTTTTCTGTCCATAACTTTTCGAATAGAGAAAAGATTACTTTTGCGCTCCTCAAACACGTTCCCCATGTCAAAGATTGGTGGGAAACTTTCTATGAGAAAAAGGAAACAGAGGAACCCTCACTATTTACAGTCATGTCCACCTAGGATTCCTTCAGGGATGTTATTAAGGAACAATACTACCCTGTCAAAAGTTATGATGACCTATATACCAAATGGACCACACTGCAGCAAGAAAGAGATCAAGCAGTGCCAGATTTCACGAATATCTTTCTTACCTTGTGCACCAAGATAGGTATCAAAGATTCAGAGTGACATATGGTTCTCAAGTATCGTGACACTCTGCATAGATACATACAGACCAAAATCTAATTTTTGGACATCTCATTCTTGGGTGCGGCCTACCGATATGCGGTCAAAATCGAGCAGAAGCTCAAACAAAAGACGCGGCAATTTGGGCCTGGGAACCCCTCACAAAAAATCCAGGAAAGGGTGGCCCCAACCCACAGAACAAAGGACAGAGAAAATATGGACAGTATTAGGACAACCAGTACAAGATGCAAGCAAAGAAGGACACTGGAAAGACAAATAAAGATACCGGGAAGTGGTACGACTTCCATAAGAGCCCTTGGCATAACACTACTGACTGTCACTCAAAGCAGTCGCTGGTGGCCGAGGTGAAAGCCTCTGAATCATATGCGGGTTTAGACTCTGAGCCAGAAATAGAAAGGGTAAGATGGATCATTTATGCGGAACCTAGTGCCACCGTTTCTACCACCAAGCTCCAGCCCGGTGAACCAGGCGAGTCAGAAGAAGGAGAATGCCTCTTCCATTCATAGATGTGGGTAAAAGGAACCTTACTGCACTTCATCGTGGATAGCGGTAGCCAGAAGAACCTCATCTCAACATGTCATCAAGAGGTTGACCCTGTCGACAACATCGCACCCACAACCCTACACCACTGGATGGCTTCTCCAAGGAAGCGATCTCCGCGTCAGCCAACAGTGTCGATTGTCGTACGACATCAAGCCCTTCAAAGATGAGGTATTGTGTGATGTCTCTCCTCTTGAAGTTTGTGATGTTCTTTTGGGCCAACCTTATTTATGGAAACATCATTTTGTATATGATTCTAGGCCTCGTAGTGTTATTATTACTTTGAACAGGAAATTGTATAGGATACTCGAGGCAGTCCCACCTAGTTCTATTTCCTTGATATCTGCTAAGCAATGCAGGAAGGTCATCTCTCAAATGGGGAAGTTTGTCTTCTTCGTGATTTTCTCTCAGAATAAGAGAAATATCACAGCCACATCCAGGGTCTCTACAGTTGACCTCTCCACACAGCAGAAGCAAGTAGATAAGTTCATGGAAGAATACTCAGATATCTTCTACTCAGCTACCGAGATACCTCTGCATTTCCATATCAAGAACCCCATCGATCTAACCCCCGATGCACCGCTTCCCAATGGGCCAGTCTATCATTTCTCTCTATTAGAGAATGAGGAGATCAAGCGACATATCCAAGAATTGCTCCACAAGGGGCACATCTATCCCAGCTCATCACCTTGCGGGAGCCCAATCGTGCTTGTACAGAAGAAAGATGGAACCTAACGACTCTACATTGATTACTGGGCTCTAAATAAAATCACAGTCAGAAACCGGTACCTGATTCCCCAAATCGACGACCTCCTTGATCAGCTCATGGGGTCCAAATACTTCAGTAAGATTGATCTGAAGTCTGGCTACCACCAGGTCCTGATAGAACAAATAGATGTATGGAAAACCACCTTCAAGTCAAAGGAAGGCCTTTTTGAATGGTTGGTCATGCCCTTTGGTTTGACAAATTCTCCAGCCACTTTCATGAGGATGATGGACGATATCCGATGACCATTCACCAATACATTTGTAGTGTTTTATCTGGATGACATTCTCATTTACAACAACACTTGGGCCAAACATTTGCAACATATTGAGCAGCTTCTGCACACCCTGTAGTACCACAAGCTATATGCCAACTTGGAAAAATTATCCTTCGGCATGGACAAGGTCCATTACCTAGGCTACATAATTAATCAACATGGCGTACATGTAGATCCAGCCAAGATCCAATTCATTCGTGACTGGTCAGCCCCAACCAAACTCACTGAGCTTCGAAGCTTCTTGGACCTTGCCAATTTATACTACAGGTTCGTGTTGGGATTCTTCCATATTGCATGGGCCCTTAGCCAAATAACTAGGGGTTGTGGTAAGGAAAAATTTGCGTGGGACCGGTCCCAACAACAAGCATTCTACGATTTGAAGCAGTGCTTGTGCTCAACCCCAGTACTTTCACTACCAGACCTACAACAGCCTTTTGAGGTCGAGACAGATGCTTCAGACTATGTGGTGGGCGTCGTTCTCACTCAGCACGGCCACCCTGTGGCCTATCATAGTGAGACACTATCAGATGTTGTTCGTAAGTACCCTACTTATGAAAAAGAAATGTACTCCATTGTGCAAGCCTACCCCAAGTGGAGACATTACATTCTTGGGAAGGACACAATCATCCACATTGATCATATGCCACTACAGTTCATGCAGACACAAGGGAAATTGCAAAATGATCGCAATCAAAAGTGGTCCACATACTTGCATCAATTCCACCTCAACATCAAGTATAAAACAAGAAGCACCAATCGTGTCTTTGATTGCCTCAGCAGACCGCTACTCACGGCACTCACCATAGTGCTAGACTCCTGCATCCATGAGACCTCTGGATGGCCCCAACTCTATTAGACAGACCCGGACTTCGCCACCACATACCAAATGTTGGGTGCAAGTGCAGTTGTCGATAATTTCCATCTTCAGGATGGGTTGTTGTGTCGTCTAGGGCATATCTTTGTTGCATCAAGTGAACGAGAGAAGTTGATCTGGGAAACCCACTACAGTCGGGTGGCAGGACACTTTGGCGTCAAAAAGACAATGGCGATGCTACATAAACATTTCTACTGGCCGAAACTTTGGCAAGAGGTCAGCAAGAATATCAGGTCCTGCACTGCCTGCACTATTTCCAAACTGACCACTAAGAAACAGGGCTTGTACACCCCTCTTCCTAGTCCTAAAAGGCCATGGTAATCCATCTCAATGGACTACATGTCGGGCCTCCCGTCCAACAAGTGGGGAAATGACTGTGTTTTTGTGGTTGTTGATCTCTTTTCTAAGATGGTGATTCTAGTTGCCTGCAAGAAGAACATCATAGCAGAGGCCACTACCAAGATCTTATTTGAACGAGTATGGGTACATTTTGGAATCCCACAAACCATTGTCTCATATCAGGATAGTCTATTTCTCAGCACATTCTGGTCGAGCCTATGGTCACTGTTGGACACCAAGCTTACCAAATCCACGACCTTCCACCCCCAGACAGATGGCCAAACCAAGGTCGTAAATCTAATGGTTGTGCATATCCTTCGCATGTATAATTCAAAGCAACCTCGCACATGGGATGAGAGCCTTCCCTATGTCCAACATAGCTACAACAGAGCCCTAAATATCTCAACCGTCCACAACCCCTTTCAAGTGGGGTTGGGATTCCAACCATTGAGTCCCATAGATGTTGCGCTTCCCCTTGTGGTCACCTCGACCGACTCATCTCCTGCTCCAAATGACATTGACAAAGCCACCCGGTTCATTGAGCGGATCCAACACATCCACCAACAGGTTCAGGATATCCTACAAAATTCCAATGACAAGTACAAGAAACTCCATGATCAACATTGGGTGCCACATAAGTTTCAGGTGGGCGACAAAGTTTGGTTGCACTTGCAGAAAGAACGCCTTACAGGAACCCATCAGAAGATTCGCCCACTCTGTTATGGGTCATACACCATCACCAAGGTCGTGGGGGATAATTATTTTGTGCTAAACATTCCTCCTTTCTTTGTCCTTGACTCAGTGTTCAACGTGGATCTCCTTCGCCCTTATTTAATACCATTATTGGACACCTCAAATGTAGAAGAGCAGCTAACACCAACAGAGCTCAACCCCGACTGCATACAACAGGAATTCAGCAATCATATTGTGGACACACATATCAATGGCACTCGACAATAAAGGATCCATCTTTATCGAGTCATTAAAGTAGGGTAGCTCCTACACCAAGGCAAGTGGCTCACCCGGGGCCAAATTCAGTAGAAATTTCCTCATCTAATAGGGGAACTCAATGCAATGGAGACCATTGCTTCCTAAGGAGGGAGTATTTATCCAAGTGGATATTGGTGGCCACCCACCTCTTCCAACTGGCTCAAAATAGTATTCTGACAATTTTGGCAATTTACTATTTTTAGCAGTTTTAACTTCCGGGGCCATTTTGAGGGCCTAAATGAAGGTTTTTCTGAATAGATATTCTTAACCAGATATAAAAGAATTATTTATCCCCAAAAATGAATCTCCTCGATGATACCTTTCCAACGGGCTATCATACGCATAAAACAGAGATCGTATGCAAAAGTTACGACCCCGGGAAGTTGATGTACTAACTTACCCAAACGGGGACCACATGACTTTTGGTGTTTCATCTCCTAGGGTTAGGTTTTTGGATGTCTAGGGTTTTTGGCATTCTTTTTTATTGTAAAAATGCCTTCAGAGCCTCATTGTAATCATCTTCTTGTGAATGAGCGCAGCTGTCACATCTCTTCTCAGAGATAAGCCGCCACCATTCCAGCAAGCTTGTTTCCGTTGTATTTTATAGTTTTAGCTTATTTCCTTATTGAATAGAAAACTAGTTTTACAGTATCTCTATTATTTTTTGTTAAGAATCTGTTAATAATCTATATTCATTTCGTTCCTCTCATAAAATATGGATCATCAATCCTTGGAATGGGATACCTGTTTTTTATTGTCTTTTTGTTTAGTGCCCTGAAGTCAATGCACATGCGCATGATTCCATCCTTCTTCTTGACCAAAACCACTGAAGAGGCAAAAGGGATGGAACTTGGTCTGATGTGCCCCATGTCTAGTATCTCTGTGATTTCCTTTTCTATTTCATCCTTCTACTTCTTTGGGTGTCTGTAAGGTGTGGTGATGACTGGATTTTCTCCTTCCTCCAACTCAATGATATGCTCAAATCCCCTGTCTAGTGGAACACCTGGTGGGATCAGTCCAAAAACCTTACTGTGTTTTTCAATGATCTTGTGAATCTCTGATGTGTAGTGAATATTTCCCTTTTTTCCACATATGTCGAAATCTTGCACTCAGCAGCATACACAATTTCTCCTCTTATGGAAATGGCCTCCATCCTCTTTGTTGTGACTACCTTGGCTGAGTTACCTGTCATGCCTTTGAGGACTACCTTCCTTCCACTCTCCTCTGTGAAAGACATATCCATGGTATTGTAGTTGGTGGTGATATGCCCCAACATACTGAGCCAATGTACCCTGAGGATTATGTTTGTGTCTAAAAGGTCCATCACATAAACGTCCTGCACTATGTCATGCCTGCCCAGTGTAAGCTTCATCCCCTGAATGTACCTATTGCATGGCATTGTGCTTCCACTTGCTACCTCCACCTTGAATCCTTCAAATTCAACGGTGGGTATGTGCCTTCTCTGTAGCAATTTTGAGTCAATGAAGTTGTGGGAGGCTCCCCCATCAATCAACACTGACACCTTCTGCCCCTACAAGACACCTCTCATCCTGAAGATGTTGTAATTGGGCACCCTACTGATGGATGAAACATTATCTCTCTCCTTTGTCGTACTTTCATGACCTGTAACCTCCTCCTCTACAGTTTCGGTCGTGTCTGCCTCTATGTTTTGTATGTGGTCGAATTCCTCATCCTCTTCATTGTCTGATGTCACCTCTATGTAATGAACTTGGCCACAGCCCATGAATTTGTGGGATGGGTTCCATGGCTCTTTGCATGTGTAGAATAGTTGCTTCCTCCTTAGTTATCTTCTAGTATTCTCATCCATCCTACCTCTCCCCCTATCTAACCCCCTTGTTTCATGCCATCCTCGGTTTATTAGAGGTCTTTGGTCTCTACCTCTGGTGTTAAGAGGTGGTCTACGCACAAATTTCGGCTTAGCAGCTGGCCCTAGATCTCTTGTTCTCCAGATAGCGTCCTGCAAGTTAGTAGGCTTAAAATCCTTCATCCAACCCTTCAAGGGTTCCATCAACCCCTCAATGAAGATCATCATGAGTCTGGTCTGTGACACATATTGCACCATGACTGCTAGCCTCTTGAATTCCTCAATGTACAGCTCTAGTGCTCATGTATGTCTGAGCTGTGTGAGTTCTCAAAAATGTAGCTCAAGATCCCCCTAGTCAAACCAATCAATGAGTCTCTAAGTGAACTCTGTGTATGCCACTATATGATTGTGACCAAGTGTGGTCAATCCATGATATGACCAATCATGAACTTTTCCATCCAAGTACATGGTGGAAAAATTGATGGCCTCCATCTCCCTCATAGGGTTAATATGTAGATAAGTGTCTAGTTTCTGTACCCATGCCTATGCATTCATCTTGGTCGATCCATAAAAGTAGGGAATCTCCATATTCCCATCCCTATGCTCAAACTCATAGTTTATCCTATGGTGCGGCCTGGGTTTGTTTCTGAATTTGATCTGGCAATACTGATCTAGGGTCATCTACCTTTGAATTGTCAAACTCAATTAGTTGTACTCCCTACCACATTTCTCAAACTAATCAACAAAATCATATGTGGGTCCCAGTTGTGTGGTTTCATCTGTCAAAGTGGCCAAGTACGTTCTAGGAGTAGTTCTACTACCTGACTATCCCAGTGGTGCTCCTCCTCTTGGGCTTCCCTCAGAATAAAGATAGGGGCCATGTTCCTGTTGTTGGTTGTTTCCTCCATGAGACCCACTAGTTTCCTTATTGGCATAGGATTTTGGGCCTTTCCCCTTATGAGTCATCTGCAACAACATATCGAATATCCTTGTCTGATTTTCATCTACCTTCCTCAAGGTCTCAGATATTTCAGCCTGTCCCCTACAATTTGTCTCCTAGTACTATTGTAAGTGGGTGAAAAGTTTACTTTATGTCTCGTTTATGGACTTACGGAACTCTTGTGCTAAGAATGCCAAGCCCTGTGGCTCAACATCATCACCTGAACCCTCCATCTCGGCTTATGTCTCACTTGTTTGTTTCTTCCTTTGACCCATATAAATATCGTTGAATTTCTGCATGCGCTAATCCTCACAGGATGGGAGGATCAGAGATCTGATACCATTGTAATGTTCCAAAGCCAAATTTTTTTCTTGGAATACTAACTAACCACTGAATTAACTATTTGATTGTTTGTATGTGCAGGTTGGCCCCTCAAATTTTGGCCTTAGGATTATATTCATTATTCAGCACAAATCATGAAGATATACTCAATGCAATGCAAGATCCAATCAACACACAAGATATGGAACTCCAAAGCACAGATCTGACCTTTTTATTATGAAAAGCAAGAACCTGATACAATATAGAAGAAGATCTGGAATAACATCAGATGGCTTCAAGATAGAAGATATGAGCTACTACAAAATGCTCACGACAATACAAAATAAGCCTCCAAAGGCTTAATATGAGATGAATATCCAAATACAAAGAGGTAGGGTTACGTCTAACCCCCTAGCTGTTGGCACGTCCTGCTGGATGGATGAGAAGGCCAAGGTTTCGGCCCATCTAAAGGAGAGCTCCAAACGATACCAAAATTCACCAAAAGATATATCGAGACGAGGGAAATCCCTCTCTGAAGTATGAATTCCAAATGCCAAGTCTTCCCCCTCCAAACTGTTGAAACCCTAATCAAGACTGCACCCTCCTAAAACCCTGAAGTGCCCAATAATTTGGCCCTGATGAAGGAATCCTCCAAAACTCCTTAAATTCCCTATCATGATAGATCGGGCTGCCACAAGTCACTGGGAGAAGTCTCACAATCATATCTGATGTATAACCCCCTCAAACTGGAAATATCTAAATCACAAATGTGCCCTCCTTCTCTCAAAGTCGTCCCAAATCTGTAGATAATAACCTGGCTGAAGTAACTCCTCCAAAATGCCTCCAAACTGATGAACAAGGTCCTACAAGAAAAACCCAAGTGCTAGAATGTCGCTAGGCCCTATCACAATGTTGTATTGAACTTATCTTCATGCAATGGTGCGCCCCTGCTGGAAAACCCTCAATGGTACGACCATGCTGCCCTCCTGAATCAATGATGGAACCTGTGAAGAGTGTAGAATGGTGTGGGTGGAGTATTTCATCCCCAAGACCAAGCTTGTAACAAGGTGAGTGGAATATTTCACCACTGAGTTGTTCTCTGGGGTTTGTAATCTCAAAACCCTCAAAACTATGTGCTCAAGAGCTCAACAAGAAAATACCAAAAATATCCAAGATGAATGAAAGGTGCACCCTAGTCTTTCCTTTATACTTCCATTATGTTTCCATGTTGAGTTAGTTTAACCCCTAGGTTCAACTCTTAACTCGACCTCTAGTGTTCTAATTCTTCATTGAGTTACCTTTTTCCCTTTTTCCCTTTTTCTAAGTCAACTTCAAAATATAACATTGAGTTGACTGACTTGTCCCCATGTTGCATGAGACTATGGTCTAGTGGGGACGGCTAGACCACTAAGTCTTCCCAAACCTCTTCATCAAGATGCGGGGGACATTAGAGTGAATACCTTAATCGTGGTTCTCCTATAGCTTTCCAAGTTTTCTTTGGCAGAACATTGACTTCAGATCCTAAGTCTAGTATTATATCCCCCATATTGAAATCTCCTATGTTAGCATTCAGTCTGAATTCCCTACTGCTTCTTCTCTTCTTTCAGACCTGATTTACTCTTTTTACCTCCACTCACCCAAGATTACACTTTTCTATTAGATTATGCAATACTTGTAATGAATTTTTGTCCCTCAACAATTTGACACAAGCTCCAAAAAAGTTTCTTAGGTTACTTACTTGTTCTGAAGACTTCTCTTGATTGGTTTGATCAAATAATGAAGGCATATCATAGACTAGTATTTCATCTACTGGCTTCATGCCTGAAGTGGACGCAATATTTTCTTGCAATATCTCTTGTCTAGATTCTTTGAATATTTCTTTCTCCTTGCGCACATCAAACTTATGTTCAGGCATTGTATTCTTCCTAAACCACCAGTACTAGTCCTAGTCCTTCTTGGTTGTGGCTTCTCCTATATTGGCTCCACCTCTAGTCACTATGTTAATCTTCTTCCCATCTTCTTCTCTTTTTCCCACCCCAATCCATTGTACGTTCTTATTAGTCTGATTCCTCTTGTCCTGCATTTTTATCAACAATATTGGACATTCTTATGTTTCATGGTTTGCTGCATGACAGTACATGCATGTCGCAGGTAGATGTGGGAAGTCTCTGACATAGTGCCCCGGTTTCTGACAGTTATGACACACTACTAGTCCTCAACCTCTTCCAAATCCTTTTCCTCCATGGCCTACTCCTCTGAAGCCTCCTTTGTTTCCCTGATTATCTTCACGCAATGTATTATAATGAGGTCCTTGATTATATTGTGGTTTTGGGTTATTTTACTGATGTGGTCCTACTTACGATTGTACATGATTATACTATTGATGCCCTTGAAAATCCTACGCATTATACAGTGGTTGTGCTGCAAACTATTGCGCGAGATTGTACTATGGTTGTTGTGGAGTGTTATATTGTGGCTATTGCATATATTTTCTTGTTACATGTTCAGCATGTACCCTATATGTATCTGCAATCCTTTCTTTCATCATCTCCAAGGTTCTATAGTTCTTGTCTTCGTGTCCAACTGACTTACAAAAGTTACAAAATGTTCTCTTCAAAACTACCTAATATTTCTGCATTAGGGGGCAATGATAGGAATCATGCCCATGTGTTTTGCAAATCTCACACCATGGTCCTCCTGAAGCTAAAGGGTTTGGCATACCCACTCCAATATACTGCGAAAATAGTGGACACTCATTCTTGTGATGGCCTTCTATCCTGCACATTGTACACCAAACATCTTCTCTCTTATCCTTTCCTTTGTTCTGATTTAACTGGAATGTTAGGTTCTTCACATCTTACTTCAACTCTTCCACAGTTGGATTTGTATGCTTGTATTGATTTTCCTCTAGTTGTACCTCTGGAGGTACCGGCACGGTGTATACTTGGAACCATTATTGTCTTTCTATGCAAGATCCAATTGATTTGTCTCTAACCATCTTTCAATCTCTTGATTCATAGGATTCCATGGCCTGAACATCCATTTATACCACTACATCTTCTTCATCAAACCCATTCCTGCCTCTCCTTCTTAGTTCTAGCTGAAAATGGAACCATTTTTTGGACTTATGGGTTGACCCGGGTTCTACCTTAGTTCTCCCACAAAACCCTTATCACCATCGGCCCTTCTGGTAAACCAAAAGGCTACATTGCACAAAGAGTGCACAATTCAGTCTCACCCGAGATGGTTTATGGGGGACTATAGGATGCCAGTGTCTATAGTCATGGAAGGGATTAGGGGATGTTCTTTCTTATTTTTTATTTCTACTTAACCATGCATTTGATTACATAATTCATCAAATCCATTCATTCATTCATTCATGTGCATATTTATTCTTGTGCACATTGTAAATAAACCATCCATTCATCTATCTAACCACACAATCATAACTACAAAAATAGTAAAATATTAAAACACATTGCACACATAGTTTTACCATGGTTCACCCCCCCTGGGGCTACATCCACAAAGATCTTCTTCTTATTTTCTTATTCATCAAAATGTGTTACACGCATTACATCATATCAAAGAGTAGTGAGGCAGACCATGATTACACCAAGCTCCATAGCTTGTGACCTGAACCTCAGCTATTTCAACCTCATCCGAGCTCTACAGCCCTCAAAATAGACTTAGACTCACAAAGACTCCAAAATAGGTTCTCCAAAACAAACTTTTCACATACTCTAGATAGATATTCTTATCCTCCCCCTCTAATCTACCTCATACCCCTTATTTATATTACAAAAGTGGGTTAAAACCATTACAATAAATCCCAATAACCTAACCCTAAATAGGCTAGGTTTGTCGACATTTACATCGAATTTCTGCAAATCCTGTCGCACGCGTTGCTTTTCCTCAAAATGTGGTGTGCTCTCTTTCTTGGTCTGATCTGCCTCATTTTCTGCACTGTTCTCCAAACATGCGTGCTCCAACATAGGGCCACTGTGTCGTGAATCTGTCAATTTTGGACAAAGTTGAACTATTCATCATCTATTACCTTACTAAGGAGTGGTCTTAGTCTGCATACAATAATTTTTGTAATCATCTTGTAAGTGACATTGTAGTGAGATATTGGGAGGTACTCCTCGAGTGATTCAATGTTCTTTTTATTCAAAATGAGACAGGGGAAGGTTGAGTTTAGCAGACCATAATTTCTTCCATAGGACTGAGAATCTTTGATCATGAGGAGTAGGTCTTATTTTAAGAAGACATAGAAGAATTTGAAAAACTCCATTGGAAACTTATATGATACTAGACTTTTTCCCCTCTACATTGAGAAAAGGGTTGCTCTTACCTCTTCTGAGGAGATTTATTTTAGAAGAAGTTGGTTCATTTCTTCAGAGAACAAGGGCTGGAATTTGGCCATTTCTTGAAGGATTTATTGGATGGGGCATCCTTCAGGGGGCGAGAAAAGAGATTCAAAGTAGCCCCCATCTCTACTTTTTCTGAAAAGGAGATGACCCAAATTCTTTCTTCATTATTGAGCTCCCATATGGTATTTAGATTATGTCCTTGGTTGGAAAATTTATGGAAGAATTTAGTGTTGTTTTCCCTAACTTTTAACAAAAGGGCACAACTTTTGAGTTACCATTCCTTTTCTTCCTATTTTAATCGTTCATTACATTTTTTCTCCAGGCACCTTAACTCTTCCAAGAGATTCGGACTGAGGGATTCCCTATCCAGTCTGGTGCCAAGTCGAGAGAGTTTGTTTTTTATCTCAGATATCTCCTTTGTCTTTTTGGCTTTCCATTTTGAAATCCAGTTCTTTATTCCTAATTTGGTATTCTTCAGGTTTTTCTCAAATTGTATCATAAGGGGATCGTTACTGTCAACTTTTAGCTTCTTCCAATTTTAGGTTACAATGTTTTGAAAATCTGGGTCGTCAAACCACACTTTGTTGATTTTTAAAGGCAAGAGGGGGGGGGTCGAAAATTTTGGGCTCCATCTCAAAGAGATAGGGAAATAGTCTGAAATCCCTCCTTCTTATACTTTTGATAAGAATCTTAGTCCCTTCTAGAGAAAATTTTCAAATACCAAAAATCTATCAAGTCGTTCCACGACTGCGTCTCTTCTTGTTCGAAAAATTTCTCCACGTCGGTGAGAGCTTCATTGGTTCCACATCCACTAGGTTTACATATTCGAGAAAATAAATAAATAAAAACTATTTGTCGATCCTCTTTTGGATGGGGGGGGCAAACCTCTCTCAAGGAAAGAGTGAAATTCAGATCCCCGCCAATGATCATTAAAGGGTCATTAAAAAGTCCTTCATTTTTCAGATTTTCCTAGAAGGTAATTCTATCAGAGTAAGGGTCATAGATATTGATGATAAAGAAGGCGTGAACGACATCTTTGTGTTTAAGGTTCACATAAATGGTGGAGATTGAGGAAGAAGAAGAAAGGGCTTTTAAAGAAGGGATCTGGCCTGTAAACGACCCACCGAACATACCATTCGTGAATGTCGCACCAAAGGCCCAATATTTTAACCAAGGGTTGATATCCTTTATGGCTTCTTCCCCTTTGCACATTGTCTCCTATAGTAAAAGAACATCAAGTTTTAGGCTTAGGAGAAGTGTTTTGAGAACTAGTTTTTTTCTGGGGATCCCCTACCCCTCTTCCATTGAAGGAGAGAAGCATCATTTTTTCAAAGGGGGAATGAATTTCCACACTCTAAGGGCCCACTGTGATGGTTTCCTACTTACATTTCCTAATTTTAGTTGCGGCAAATTCTTTTTCCTTCGAGATATGAGACTTTCTTCCTACGGTGGTCGCTTGAGGGGCGTCTAAAGATATACCTCCTTTGGTTGGAGAGGGATCCTTCAGTTTGACTTCTGACCTCAAAGCATAGCCTTTGGAGGTGGGAGGGGGAAGGGGAGGTAAGACTCAGTTGGAAGGGGGAGAGGGGAGAGCAGAAAAGGAGCCCGAGGAAGGCTTGGAGATAGGGGAGGGGAGGGGGGTTGAGGATAAGGGGGGAAAGGTTTGACAACTCTGTTGAAGAAGAGGGGTAGGAGGGTTGGGGAGGGAGACCAACAGATCAATGGGTGGAGATACGGGAGCAGGGTCTAACTCGGGGAGTCGAAAAAATGGGTTGAGGGGAGGTGGAAATAGGGGGAAAAGGCGAAGGGGAGAGTGAGTGGTCTAGTCCATTATAAATGATGGAGATCTTAGCAAAACAATTCTAACACAAAGGAGGAGAAAGAGATAAAGGGTCATATAAATCCGTACATGAAATAGAGCCATGTCAGACAAGATCTCCCATTTTTGAGCTGGAAGCTTTGATAGTCCCAGGATCCAGTAAAACTTCCTTGGAATTGCCTGTTGATGCCACCTTGATTTTTTATAATATGTTACAAGTGGATTTTCTCACCC
>WSFP011450041.1:0-19809 GCA_009831015.1 Picea engelmannii
CGTCAACCTGTCCACTAATATGAAAATGAAATCCTTACCCTATGCCCTTGGAAAACCTGTGATGCAGTCCATGGAGATGGTCTCCCATTTATGCTATGGAATGGGTAAGGGTTGCAACTGTCCTATTGGGTGAGTGTGTTCATCCTTATTCTCCTGATAAGTAGTACACTCCTTGATGTGATTCAACACATCCTCTTTGAGTCCCTTCCATGAGAACCTCTCCCTTACTTGTTTGTATGTCTTGCCAATCCCTTGGTGTCCTGCCCCTGGTGAGTAATGACATGCCTATAATACCTTGGCCTTGAAGGTCGATTCAGGAAACAAAAATATTTTTCCCTTGTAATAGATGATGTCATCGATGACCCTGAAGTTATCATCCTGAATTTTCCCATCCTCCACCTGAAAAGCCAACTGATTTTTGGAGTATTCCATCACCAGGAGGTCCTTCCAATCAAATGATACATCTGTCATGGCATAGATTGATGGTCTCCTGGATAATGCATCAAGCACCTTGTTGTTTTTCCCTTTGACGAATTGAATGTCAAAGTCATAGTCCTGTATTGTGTTGACTCGTTTTTTCTGCCTTTCATTTAATTCCTTCTGCTCCAAGAAGTACTTAAGGCTATTATGATCTGATTTCACCACAAACCTTGCACCTACCAAGTTTTGCCTGAATTAGGCCAAAGCGTGCATGATGGACAGCATCTCTTTGTCATAGATAGTGTAAATTAACTCAGGTCCCCTGAGTTTTCGGATCTTATAGGCAAGAGGGTGCCTATTCTGCATCAGTACGGTCCCAATGCCTTCTCCGGAGGCATCACACTCCAAAGTGAAAGGTTGGCCAAAATCTGGTAAGGCTAAAATTGGGCATGTGCTCATCACTTTTTTCATCTTTTCAAATGTAAATTGGACTTCGTCACTCCATTTGAAAGCTCCTTTATTGGTCAAATCGGTCAAAGGTGCACAAAGTTGTGAGAACCCCTTGATGAACTTTCTGTAAAAGTGCAAATGCCTAGAAATCCACTCAACTCTGTAAGGGTTTTAGGTGTAGGCCACTCCATTATGGATTGAATCTTCTCATGATGTACCTATACTCCTTTAACTCCAACAATTTGTCCCAAGTAAAGGACCTATGTCATTCCAAATTTACATTTGGACTCCTTGGCATACAATGATTTCTCCTCCATGATAGACAAGATCTGGTCCACATGTTGAAGGTGTTCCTCCCACATATTGTTATAGATTAGCAAGTCATCAAAGAATACCAGGAGATGCTTCCTCAACTGATTGTTGAAGACATGGTTTATACATGATTGGAATGTGATTGGGGCATTGGTTAAACCAAATGGCATCACTAAGAACTCATAGTGGTCATAGTGACATATGGAGGCAGTTTTTGGAATGTCCTCCTCCCTCATTTTGATTTGATGGTACCCATAGCGTAGATAAATATTGGTTAAATAAATAGCCCCATGGAGCTCTTCCAATATCTCATCAATTGATCCAAGTGGATATCGTTTTCCACCCACCTCTTCCAACTGGCTCAAAACAATTTTCTGACAATTTTGGCAATTTACTATTTTTAGCAGTTTTAACTTCCGGGGCAATTTTGAGGGCCTAAATGAATGTTTTTCAGGATTGAGATTCTCAATGATATCCAAAGGCACTATTGATCAACCAAAATTAATCTCCTTGAAGATATCTTTCGAACGGGCTATCATACGCCTAAAACGAAGATCGTATGCAAAAGTTACGACCCCGAGAAGTTGATGTACTAACTTACCCAAACGGGGCCCACATGACTTTTGGCACTTCATCTCCTAGGGTTAGGTTTTTGGATGTCTAGGGTTTTTGGCATTCCTATTTATTGTAAAAATTCCTTCAGAGCCTCATTGTAATCATCTTCTTGTGAATGAGTGCAACTATCACATATCTTCTCAGAGATAAGCAACCACCAGTCCAGCAAGCTTGTTTCCACTGCATTTTACAGTTTCAACTTATTTCCTTATTGAATAGAAAACCATTTTTATTGTATCTTTTTTATTTTGTGTTAAACACCTTATTTATGGAAACTTCATGTTGTATATGAGTCTAGGCCTCGTAGTTTTATTATTACTTTGAACAGGAAATTGTACAGGATACCCGAGGCAGTCCCACCTAGTGTTATTTCCTTGATCTCTGCTAAGCAATGCAAGAAGGTCATCTCTCAGATGGGGAAGTTTGTCTTCTTTGTGATTCTCTCTCAGAATAAGAGAAATATCATGGCCACATCCAGGGTCTTTGCGGCTAACCTCTCCACATAGCAGAAGCAAGTAGATAAGGTCGTGGAAGAATACTCAGATATCTTCTCCTCACCTACCAGGGTACCTCTGCACTGCTAGGTCAGGCACCCCATCAATATGACCCCCAGTGCACTGTTGCCTAATGGGCCAGTCTATCGTCGCTCTCTATTAGAGAATTAGGAGATCAAACGACAGATCCAAGAAATTCTCCACAAGGGGCACATCCATCCCATCTCATCACCTTTCAGGAGCCCAATCATGTTGGTACAGAAGAAATATGGAACCTAGCGACTCTGCATTGATTATCGGGCTCTGAATAAAATCATAGTCAGAAACCGGTACCTGATTCCCCAAATCGATGACCTCCTTGATCAGCTCACAAGAGGTAAATACTTTAGTAAGATTGATCTGAAGTCTGGCTACAACCAGGTCCCGATAGAACAGACAGATGTATGGAAAATCACCTTCAAGTCAAAGGAAGGCCTTTTTGAATGGTTGGCCATGCCCTTTGGTTTGACAAATGCTCCAGCCACTTTCATGAGGATGATGGATGATATCCTATGACCATTCACCAATATGTTTGTAGTGGTGTATCTAGATGACATTCTCATTTACAGCAAGACTTGGGCCGAACATTTGCAGCATATTGAGAAGGTTCTGCACACACTGCAGCAACACAAGCTATATGCCAACTTGGAAAAATGCTCCTTCAGTATGGACAAGGTCCATTACCTGGGATACATAATTGATCAGCATGGCGTACATGTGTATCCAACCAAGATCCAATTCATCCATGACTGGCCAGCCCCAACCACACTCATTGAGCTTCGGAGCTTCTTGGGCCTTGCCAATTTCTACTGGAGGTTCGTGTTGGGATTCTCCCATATTGCATGGGAACTTAGCCAAATAACCAGGGGTGATGGTAAGGTGAAATTTGCGTGGGGTCAGTCCAACAATAGTGTTCGACGATTTGAAGCAGTTCTTTTGCTCATCCCCGATACTTTCACTACCAGACCTGCAACATCCCTTTGAGATCGAGACCGATACTTCAAAATATGCGATGGTCGTCATTCTCACTCAGCACGACCACCTTGTGGCCTATCATAGTGAGACACTATCATATGTTGTCTATAAGTACCCTACTTACGAGAAAGAAATGTACTCCATTGTACAAGCCTGCCTCTAGTGGAGACATTACATTCTTGGGAAGGAGACAATCATACACATTGATCATAAGCCACTGCATTTCATGCAGACACAAGGAAAATTGTAGAATGATCGCCATCAAAAGTGGTCCACATACTTGAAGAAATTCCACCTCAACATCAAGTATAAAACATAAAGCACCAATCACATCGTTGATTGCCTCAGCAGACCGCCAGTCATGACACTCACCATGGTGCTAGACTCCTACGACATGAGACCTCCATATGGCCCCAACTCTATGAGACAGACCTGGACTTTGCCACCACCTACCAAATGTTGGGTGCAAACACAGTTGTCGATAATTTCCATATTCAGGATGGGTTGTTGTGTCATCTGGGCCATATATGCATTCCATCAATCGAGCGATCGAAGCTGATCTACGAAGCCCACTACAGTCAGATGGCAGGACACTTTGGCGTCGAAACGATAGTGGCGATGCTACAGAAACATTTCTACTGGCTGAAACTTCGGCAGGAGGTTAGCAAGTATATCAGGTCCTGCACTACATTTCCTATTGACAAATCGACCACTAAGAAATAGGGTCTGTACACCCCTCTTCCTACTTCTGAAAGGCCATGGGAATGCATCTCAATGAACTACATGTCGAGCCTCCCATCCACCAAGTGGGGAAATGACTGTGTTTTTTTGGTTGTTGATCACTTTTCTAAGATGGCGATTTTGGTTGCCTGCAAGAAGAACATCACATCAGAGGCCACTGCCAAGCTCTTATTTGAATGAGTCTGGGTACATTTTGGAATCCCACAAACCATTTTCTTAGATCGGGACAGTGGATTTCTCATCACATTATGGTCGAGACTCTGGTCACTGCTGGACACCAAGCTCACCAAATCCACGGCCTTCCACCCCTAGAAAAATGGAAAAACCAAGGTCGTAAATCGAATGATTGTGCATATCATTTGCATGTATAATTCAAAGCACCCTATCACATGGGATGAGAGCCTTACCTATGTCCAACATAGCTACAACCGATCCCTGGATAGCTCAACCAGCCACAACCCATTTCAGGTGGGGTTGGGATTCCAACCATTGGGTCCCATAGATTTTGTGCATCCCCTTGCAGTCACCTCGACCAACTCATCTCCTGCTCCAAATGAATCTAACAAAGCCACCCGGTTCATTGAGTGGATCTATCACATCCTCCAACAGGTTCAGGATATCCTACATAATTCCAATGACAAGTACAGGCAACGCCATGATCAACATCGGGTGCCACATAAGTTTCAGGTGGGTGACAAAGTTTGGTTGCACTTGCAAAAAGAATGCCTTACAGGACCCCATCGAAATATTTTCCCACTCCACTATGGGACATACACCATCACCAGGGTCATGGGGGATAATGATTTTGATCTCAACATTCCTCTTTTCCTTGGCCTGCACCCAGTGTTCAACGTGGATCTCCTTCACCCTTATTTCCCACCATTATTGGACACCTCAGACGTAGCAAAGCAACTGACACAAACAAATATCAACCCTGAATACATACAACAGGAATCCAGCAATCATATTGTGGACACACAGATCAAGGGCACTCGACAGTAAAGGATCCAGCTTTATCGAGTCATTAAAGCAGGGCAGCTCCTGCACCAAGGCAAGTGGCTCACCCACGGCCAAATTCAGCAGAAAATTCCTCATCTGATGGGGGAAATAAACACAATGGATACCATTTCTTATTAAGGAGGGAGGATTTATCTAGGTGGATATCGGTGGCCACCCACCTCTTCTAACTAGCTCAAAACAATTTTCTGACAATTTTGGCAATTTACTATTTTTAGCAGTTTTATCTTCCAGGGCCATTTTGAGGGCCTAAATGAAGGTTTTTTAGGATAGAGATTCTCAATATTAAGCCAAAGAATGATTGAGCCCCCAAAATGAATCTCCTCAACCATACCTTTCCAATGGGCTATCATACGCCTAAAATGGATATTGTATGCAAAAGTTACGACCCCGAGAAGTTGATGTACTAACTTACCCAAATGGGGACCACATGACTTTTGGCACTTCATCTCCTAAGGTTAGGTTTTTGGATGTATAGGATTTTTGGAATTCATGTTTATTGTAAAAATTACTTCAGATCTTCATTGTAATCATCTTATTGTGAATGAGCGCAGCTGTCACATCTCTTCTCAGAGATAAGCTGTCACCATTCCAGCAAGCTTGTTTCTACTGCATTTTACAGTTTCGGATTATTTCCTTATTGAATAGAAAACCAGTTTTATTGTATCTCTGTTATTTTGTGTTAAGAACCTATGACTAATCTATAGTTATTTTGTTCCTCTCATAAAATCCAGATCAGTGGTATTAGAGAAGTCTTCTCCTTGTTGTCTTAATGCATGTACCCAACGAGGTCGAAGTACAAAGAGTTGGGTCTCGAGCTTGTTTCTCTTGAGGACAAAATCTCTTGCACACCCAAGAAACCTCTCATGGTAGGAGAAAATAAATATGATGGGGAAAGAGATCTTCAAACTGTTGATTGAGGAATCCCTCACGCAACAAAGGAACGAGATGATGGATAGTTTCGTGCAAATCCTTCGACGACTACCAACATGCGACACATCTTCTTCGAGCGGAGGTGGCACCCCCTTCAAGGTACAAATAAAGTTTGATATTCCTATATTTGAAGTTCATATAGATGAAGATGGTGTAGACAAGTGTTTTAATCTACTAGAAGGGTATTTTTCTGTCCATAACTTTTCGAATAGAGAAAAGATTACTTTTGCGCTCCTCAAACACGTTCCCCATGTCAAAGATTGGTGGGAAACTTTCTATGAGAAAAAGGAAACAGAGGAACCCTCACTATTTACAGTCATGTCCACCTAGGATTCCTTCAGGGATGTTATTAAGGAACAATACTACCCTGTCAAAAGTTATGATGACCTATATACCAAATGGACCACACTGCAGCAAGAAAGAGATCAAGCAGTGCCAGATTTCACGAATATCTTTCTTACCTTGTGCACCAAGCTAGGTATCAAAGATTCAGAGTGACATATGGTTCTCAAGTATCGCGACACTCTGCATAGATACATACAGACCAAAATCTAATTTTTGGACATCTCATTCTTGGGTGCGGCCTACCAATATGCGGTCAAAATCAAGCAGAAGCTCAAACAAAAGACGCGGCAATTTGGGCCTGGGAACCCCTCACAAAAAATCCAGGAAAGGGCGGCCCCAACCCACAGAACAAAAGACAGAGAAAATATGGACAGTATTAGGACAACCAGTACAATATGCAAGCAAATAAGGACACTGGAAAGATAAATAAAGATACCGGGAAGTGGTACGACTTCCATAAGAGCCCTTGGCATAACACTACTGACTGTCGCTCAAAGCAGTCACTGGTGGCCGAGGTGAAAGCCTCTGAATCATATGTGGGTTTAGAATCTGATCCAGAAATAGAAAGGGGAAGATGGATCATTGATGCGGAACCCAGTGCCACCGTTTCTACCACCAAGCTCCAGCCCAGTGAACCAGGCGAGCCAGAAGAAGGAGAATGCCTCTTCCATTCATAGATGTGGGTAAAAGGAACCCTACTGCACTTCATCGTGGATAGCGGTAGCTAGAAGAACCTCATCTCAACATGTCATCAAGAGGTTGACCCTGTCGACAACATCGCACCCACAACCCTACACCACTGGATGGCTTCTCCAAGGAAGCGATCTCCGCGTCAGCCAACAGTGTCGATTGTCATACGACATCAAGCCCTTCAAAGATGAGGTATTGTGTGATGTCTCTCCTCTTGAAGTTTGTGATGTTATTTTGGGCCAACCTTATTTATGGAAACATCATTTTGTATATGATTCTAGGACTCGTAGTGTTATTATTACTTTGAACAGGAAATTGTATAGGATACTCGAGGCAGTCCCACCTAGTTCTATTTCCTTGATATCTGCTAAGCAATGCAGGAAGGTCATCTCTCAAATGGGGAAGTTTGTATTCTTCGTTATTTGCTCTCAGAATAAGAGAAATATCACAACCACATCCAGGGTCTCTATAGTTGACCTCTCCACACAGCAGAAGCAAGTAGATAAGGTCATGGAAGAATACTCAGATATCTTCTACTCAGCTACCGAGATACCTCTGCACTGTCATATCAAGAACCCCATCGATCTAACCCCGATGCACCGCTTCCCAATGGGCCAGTCTATCATTTCTCTCTATTAGAGAATGAGGAGATCAAGCGACATATCCAAGAATTGCTCCACAAGGGGCACATCTATCCCAGCTCATCACCTTGCGGGAGCCCAATCGTGCTTGTACAGAAGAAAGATGGAACCTAACGACTCTACATTGATTACTGGGCTCTAAATAAAATCACAGTCAGAAACCGGTACCTGATTCCCCAAATCGACGACCTCCTTGATCAGCTCATGGGGTCCAAATACTTCAGTAAGATTGATCTGAAGTCTGGCTACCACCAGGTCCTGATAGAACAAATAGATGTATGGAAAACCACCTTCAAGTCAAAGGAAGGCCTTTTTGAATGGTTGGTCATGCCCTTTGGTTTGACAAATTCTCCAGCCACTTTCATGAGGATGATGGACGATATCCGATGACCATTCACCAATACATTTGTAGTGTTTTATCTGGATGACATTCTCATTTACAACAACACTTGGGCCAAACATTTGCAACATATTGAGCAGCTTCTGCACACCCTGTAGTACCACAAGCTATATGCCAACTTGGAAAAATTATCCTTCGGCATGGACAAGGTCCATTACCTAGGCTACATAATTAATCAACATGGCGTACATGTAGATCCAGCCAAGATCCAATTCATTCGTGACTGGTCAGCCCCAACCAAACTCACTGAGCTTCGAAGCTTCTTGGACCTTGCCAATTTATACTACAGGTTCGTGTTGGGATTCTTCCATATTGCATGGGCCCTTAGCCAAATAACTAGGGGTTGTGGTAAGGAAAAATTTGCGTGGGACCGGTCCCAACAACAAGCATTCTACGATTTGAAGCAGTGCTTGTGCTCAACCCCAGTACTTTCACTACCAGACCTACAACAGCCTTTTGAGGTCGAGACAGATGCTTCAGACTATGTGGTGGGCGTCGTTCTCACTCAGCACGGCCACCCTGTGGCCTATCATAGTGAGACACTATCAGATGTTGTTCGTAAGTACCCTACTTATGAAAAAGAAATGTACTCCATTGTGCAAGCCTACCCCAAGTGGAGACATTACATTCTTGGGAAGGACACAATCATCCACATTGATCATATGCCACTACAGTTCATGCAGACACAAGGGAAATTGCAAAATGATCGCAATCAAAAGTGGTCCACATACTTGCATCAATTCCACCTCAACATCAAGTATAAAACAAGAAGCACCAATCGTGTCTTTGATTGCCTCAGCAGACCGCTACTCACGGCACTCACCATAGTGCTAGACTCCTGCATCCATGAGACCTCTGGATGGCCCCAACTCTATTAGACAGACCCGGACTTCGCCACCACATACCAAATGTTGGGTGCAAGTGCAGTTGTCGATAATTTCCATCTTCAGGATGGGTTGTTGTGTCGTCTAGGGCATATCTTTGTTGCATCAAGTGAACGAGAGAAGTTGATCTGGGAAACCCACTACAGTCGGGTGGCAGGACACTTTGGCGTCAAAAAGACAATGGCGATGCTACATAAACATTTCTACTGGCCGAAACTTTGGCAAGAGGTCAGCAAGAATATCAGGTCCTGCACTGCCTGCACTATTTCCAAACTGACCACTAAGAAACAGGGCTTGTACACCCCTCTTCCTAGTCCTAAAAGGCCATGGTAATCCATCTCAATGGACTACATGTCGGGCCTCCCGTCCAACAAGTGGGGAAATGACTGTGTTTTTGTGGTTGTTGATCTCTTTTCTAAGATGGTGATTCTAGTTGCCTGCAAGAAGAACATCATAGCAGAGGCCACTACCAAGATCTTATTTGAACGAGTATGGGTACATTTTGGAATCCCACAAACCATTGTCTCATATCAGGATAGTCTATTTCTCAGCACATTCTGGTCGAGCCTATGGTCACTGTTGGACACCAAGCTTACCAAATCCACGACCTTCCACCCCCAGACAGATGGCCAAACCAAGGTCGTAAATCTAATGGTTGTGCATATCCTTCGCATGTATAATTCAAAGCAACCTCGCACATGGGATGAGAGCCTTCCCTATGTCCAACATAGCTACAACAGAGCCCTAAATATCTCAACCGTCCACAACCCCTTTCAAGTGGGGTTGGGATTCCAACCATTGAGTCCCATAGATGTTGCGCTTCCCCTTGTGGTCACCTCGACCGACTCATCTCCTGCTCCAAATGACATTGACAAAGCCACCCGGTTCATTGAGCGGATCCAACACATCCACCAACAGGTTCAGGATATCCTACAAAATTCCAATGACAAGTACAAGAAACTCCATGATCAACATTGGGTGCCACATAAGTTTCAGGTGGGCGACAAAGTTTGGTTGCACTTGCAGAAAGAACGCCTTACAGGAACCCATCAGAAGATTCGCCCACTCTGTTATGGGTCATACACCATCACCAAGGTCGTGGGGGATAATTATTTTGTGCTAAACATTCCTCCTTTCTTTGTCCTTGACTCAGTGTTCAACGTGGATCTCCTTCGCCCTTATTTAATACCATTATTGGACACCTCAAATGTAGAAGAGCAGCTAACACCAACAGAGCTCAACCCCGACTGCATACAACAGGAATTCAGCAATCATATTGTGGACACACATATCAATGGCACTCGACAATAAAGGATCCATCTTTATCGAGTCATTAAAGTAGGGTAGCTCCTACACCAAGGCAAGTGGCTCACCCGGGGCCAAATTCAGTAGAAATTTCCTCATCTAATAGGGGAACTCAATGCAATGGAGACCATTGCTTCCTAAGGAGGGAGTATTTATCCAAGTGGATATTGGTGGCCACCCACCTCTTCCAACTGGCTCAAAATAGTATTCTGACAATTTTGGCAATTTACTATTTTTAGCAGTTTTAACTTCCGGGGCCATTTTGAGGGCCTAAATGAAGGTTTTTCTGAATAGATATTCTTAACCAGATATAAAAGAATTATTTATCCCCAAAAATGAATCTCCTCGATGATACCTTTCCAACGGGCTATCATACGCATAAAACAGAGATCGTATGCAAAAGTTACGACCCCGGGAAGTTGATGTACTAACTTACCCAAACGGGGACCACATGACTTTTGGTGTTTCATCTCCTAGGGTTAGGTTTTTGGATGTCTAGGGTTTTTGGCATTCTTTTTTATTGTAAAAATGCCTTCAGAGCCTCATTGTAATCATCTTCTTGTGAATGAGCGCAGCTGTCACATCTCTTCTCAGAGATAAGCCGCCACCATTCCAGCAAGCTTGTTTCCGTTGTATTTTATAGTTTTAGCTTATTTCCTTATTGAATAGAAAACTAGTTTTACAGTATCTCTATTATTTTTTGTTAAGAATCTGTTAATAATCTATATTCATTTCGTTCCTCTCATAAAATATGGATCATCAATCCTTGGAATGGGATACCTGTTTTTTATTGTCTTTTTGTTTAGTGCCCTGAAGTCAATGCACATGCGCATGATTCCATCCTTCTTCTTGACCAAAACCACTGAAGAGGCAAAAGGGATGGAACTTGGTCTGATGTGCCCCATGTCTAGTATCTCTGTGATTTCCTTTTCTATTTCATCCTTCTACTTCTTTGGGTGTCTGTAAGGTGTGGTGATGACTGGATTTTCTCCTTCCTCCAACTCAATGATATGCTCAAATCCCCTGTCTAGTGGAACACCTGGTGGGATCAGTCCAAAAACCTTACTGTGTTTTTCAATGATCTTGTGAATCTCTGATGTGTAGTGAATATTTCCCTTTTTTCCACATATGTCGAAATCTTGCACTCAGCAGCATACACAATTTCTCCTCTTATGGAAATGGCCTCCATCCTCTTTGTTGTGACTACCTTGGCTGAGTTACCTGTCATGCCTTTGAGGACTACCTTCCTTCCACTCTCCTCTGTGAAAGACATATCCATGGTATTGTAGTTGGTGGTGATATGCCCCAACATACTGAGCCAATGTACCCTGAGGATTATGTTTGTGTCTAAAAGGTCCATCACATAAACGTCCTGCACTATGTCATGCCTGCCCAGTGTAAGCTTCATCCCCTGAATGTACCTATTGCATGGCATTGTGCTTCCACTTGCTACCTCCACCTTGAATCCTTCAAATTCAACGGTGGGTATGTGCCTTCTCTGTAGCAATTTTGAGTCAATGAAGTTGTGGGAGGCTCCCCCATCAATCAACACTGACACCTTCTGCCCCTACAAGACACCTCTCATCCTGAAGATGTTGTAATTGGGCACCCTACTGATGGATGAAACATTATCTCTCTCCTTTGTCGTACTTTCATGACCTGTAACCTCCTCCTCTACAGTTTCGGTCGTGTCTGCCTCTATGTTTTGTATGTGGTCGAATTCCTCATCCTCTTCATTGTCTGATGTCACCTCTATGTAATGAACTTGGCCACAGCCCATGAATTTGTGGGATGGGTTCCATGGCTCTTTGCATGTGTAGAATAGTTGCTTCCTCCTTAGTTATCTTCTAGTATTCTCATCCATCCTACCTCTCCCCCTATCTAACCCCCTTGTTTCATGCCATCCTCGGTTTATTAGAGGTCTTTGGTCTCTACCTCTGGTGTTAAGAGGTGGTCTACGCACAAATTTCGGCTTAGCAGCTGGCCCTAGATCTCTTGTTCTCCAGATAGCGTCCTGCAAGTTAGTAGGCTTAAAATCCTTCATCCAACCCTTCAAGGGTTCCATCAACCCCTCAATGAAGATCATCATGAGTCTGGTCTGTGACACATATTGCACCATGACTGCTAGCCTCTTGAATTCCTCAATGTACAGCTCTAGTGCTCATGTATGTCTGAGCTGTGTGAGTTCTCAAAAATGTAGCTCAAGATCCCCCTAGTCAAACCAATCAATGAGTCTCTAAGTGAACTCTGTGTATGCCACTATATGATTGTGACCAAGTGTGGTCAATCCATGATATGACCAATCATGAACTTTTCCATCCAAGTACATGGTGGAAAAATTGATGGCCTCCATCTCCCTCATAGGGTTAATATGTAGATAAGTGTCTAGTTTCTGTACCCATGCCTATGCATTCATCTTGGTCGATCCATAAAAGTAGGGAATCTCCATATTCCCATCCCTATGCTCAAACTCATAGTTTATCCTATGGTGCGGCCTGGGTTTGTTTCTGAATTTGATCTGGCAATACTGATCTAGGGTCATCTACCTTTGAATTGTCAAACTCAATTAGTTGTACTCCCTACCACATTTCTCAAACTAATCAACAAAATCATATGTGGGTCCCAGTTGTGTGGTTTCATCTGTCAAAGTGGCCAAGTACGTTCTAGGAGTAGTTCTACTACCTGACTATCCCAGTGGTGCTCCTCCTCTTGGGCTTCCCTCAGAATAAAGATAGGGGCCATGTTCCTGTTGTTGGTTGTTTCCTCCATGAGACCCACTAGTTTCCTTATTGGCATAGGATTTTGGGCCTTTCCCCTTATGAGTCATCTGCAACAACATATCGAATATCCTTGTCTGATTTTCATCTACCTTCCTCAAGGTCTCAGATATTTCAGCCTGTCCCCTACAATTTGTCTCCTAGTACTATTGTAAGTGGGTGAAAAGTTTACTTTATGTCTCGTTTATGGACTTACGGAACTCTTGTGCTAAGAATGCCAAGCCCTGTGGCTCAACATCATCACCTGAACCCTCCATCTCGGCTTATGTCTCACTTGTTTGTTTCTTCCTTTGACCCATATAAATATCGTTGAATTTCTGCATGCGCTAATCCTCACAGGATGGGAGGATCAGAGATCTGATACCATTGTAATGTTCCAAAGCCAAATTTTTTTCTTGGAATACTAACTAACCACTGAATTAACTATTTGATTGTTTGTATGTGCAGGTTGGCCCCTCAAATTTTGGCCTTAGGATTATATTCATTATTCAGCACAAATCATGAAGATATACTCAATGCAATGCAAGATCCAATCAACACACAAGATATGGAACTCCAAAGCACAGATCTGACCTTTTTATTATGAAAAGCAAGAACCTGATACAATATAGAAGAAGATCTGGAATAACATCAGATGGCTTCAAGATAGAAGATATGAGCTACTACAAAATGCTCACGACAATACAAAATAAGCCTCCAAAGGCTTAATATGAGATGAATATCCAAATACAAAGAGGTAGGGTTACGTCTAACCCCCTAGCTGTTGGCACGTCCTGCTGGATGGATGAGAAGGCCAAGGTTTCGGCCCATCTAAAGGAGAGCTCCAAACGATACCAAAATTCACCAAAAGATATATCGAGACGAGGGAAATCCCTCTCTGAAGTATGAATTCCAAATGCCAAGTCTTCCCCCTCCAAACTGTTGAAACCCTAATCAAGACTGCACCCTCCTAAAACCCTGAAGTGCCCAATAATTTGGCCCTGATGAAGGAATCCTCCAAAACTCCTTAAATTCCCTATCATGATAGATCGGGCTGCCACAAGTCACTGGGAGAAGTCTCACAATCATATCTGATGTATAACCCCCTCAAACTGGAAATATCTAAATCACAAATGTGCCCTCCTTCTCTCAAAGTCGTCCCAAATCTGTAGATAATAACCTGGCTGAAGTAACTCCTCCAAAATGCCTCCAAACTGATGAACAAGGTCCTACAAGAAAAACCCAAGTGCTAGAATGTCGCTAGGCCCTATCACAATGTTGTATTGAACTTATCTTCATGCAATGGTGCGCCCCTGCTGGAAAACCCTCAATGGTACGACCATGCTGCCCTCCTGAATCAATGATGGAACCTGTGAAGAGTGTAGAATGGTGTGGGTGGAGTATTTCATCCCCAAGACCAAGCTTGTAACAAGGTGAGTGGAATATTTCACCACTGAGTTGTTCTCTGGGGTTTGTAATCTCAAAACCCTCAAAACTATGTGCTCAAGAGCTCAACAAGAAAATACCAAAAATATCCAAGATGAATGAAAGGTGCACCCTAGTCTTTCCTTTATACTTCCATTATGTTTCCATGTTGAGTTAGTTTAACCCCTAGGTTCAACTCTTAACTCGACCTCTAGTGTTCTAATTCTTCATTGAGTTACCTTTTTCCCTTTTTCCCTTTTTCTAAGTCAACTTCAAAATATAACATTGAGTTGACTGACTTGTCCCCATGTTGCATGAGACTATGGTCTAGTGGGGACGGCTAGACCACTAAGTCTTCCCAAACCTCTTCATCAAGATGCGGGGGACATTAGAGTGAATACCTTAATCGTGGTTCTCCTATAGCTTTCCAAGTTTTCTTTGGCAGAACATTGACTTCAGATCCTAAGTCTAGTATTATATCCCCCATATTGAAATCTCCTATGTTAGCATTCAGTCTGAATTCCCTACTGCTTCTTCTCTTCTTTCAGACCTGATTTACTCTTTTTACCTCCACTCACCCAAGATTACACTTTTCTATTAGATTATGCAATACTTGTAATGAATTTTTGTCCCTCAACAATTTGACACAAGCTCCAAAAAAGTTTCTTAGGTTACTTACTTGTTCTGAAGACTTCTCTTGATTGGTTTGATCAAATAATGAAGGCATATCATAGACTAGTATTTCATCTACTGGCTTCATGCCTGAAGTGGACGCAATATTTTCTTGCAATATCTCTTGTCTAGATTCTTTGAATATTTCTTTCTCCTTGCGCACATCAAACTTATGTTCAGGCATTGTATTCTTCCTAAACCACCAGTACTAGTCCTAGTCCTTCTTGGTTGTGGCTTCTCCTATATTGGCTCCACCTCTAGTCACTATGTTAATCTTCTTCCCATCTTCTTCTCTTTTTCCCACCCCAATCCATTGTACGTTCTTATTAGTCTGATTCCTCTTGTCCTGCATTTTTATCAACAATATTGGACATTCTTATGTTTCATGGTTTGCTGCATGACAGTACATGCATGTCGCAGGTAGATGTGGGAAGTCTCTGACATAGTGCCCCGGTTTCTGACAGTTATGACACACTACTAGTCCTCAACCTCTTCCAAATCCTTTTCCTCCATGGCCTACTCCTCTGAAGCCTCCTTTGTTTCCCTGATTATCTTCACGCAATGTATTATAATGAGGTCCTTGATTATATTGTGGTTTTGGGTTATTTTACTGATGTGGTCCTACTTACGATTGTACATGATTATACTATTGATGCCCTTGAAAATCCTACGCATTATACAGTGGTTGTGCTGCAAACTATTGCGCGAGATTGTACTATGGTTGTTGTGGAGTGTTATATTGTGGCTATTGCATATATTTTCTTGTTACATGTTCAGCATGTACCCTATATGTATCTGCAATCCTTTCTTTCATCATCTCCAAGGTTCTATAGTTCTTGTCTTCGTGTCCAACTGACTTACAAAAGTTACAAAATGTTCTCTTCAAAACTACCTAATATTTCTGCATTAGGGGGCAATGATAGGAATCATGCCCATGTGTTTTGCAAATCTCACACCATGGTCCTCCTGAAGCTAAAGGGTTTGGCATACCCACTCCAATATACTGCGAAAATAGTGGACACTCATTCTTGTGATGGCCTTCTATCCTGCACATTGTACACCAAACATCTTCTCTCTTATCCTTTCCTTTGTTCTGATTTAACTGGAATGTTAGGTTCTTCACATCTTACTTCAACTCTTCCACAGTTGGATTTGTATGCTTGTATTGATTTTCCTCTAGTTGTACCTCTGGAGGTACCGGCACGGTGTATACTTGGAACCATTATTGTCTTTCTATGCAAGATCCAATTGATTTGTCTCTAACCATCTTTCAATCTCTTGATTCATAGGATTCCATGGCCTGAACATCCATTTATACCACTACATCTTCTTCATCAAACCCATTCCTGCCTCTCCTTCTTAGTTCTAGCTGAAAATGGAACCATTTTTTGGACTTATGGGTTGACCCGGGTTCTACCTTAGTTCTCCCACAAAACCCTTATCACCATCGGCCCTTCTGGTAAACCAAAAGGCTACATTGCACAAAGAGTGCACAATTCAGTCTCACCCGAGATGGTTTATGGGGGACTATAGGATGCCAGTGTCTATAGTCATGGAAGGGATTAGGGGATGTTCTTTCTTATTTTTTATTTCTACTTAACCATGCATTTGATTACATAATTCATCAAATCCATTCATTCATTCATTCATGTGCATATTTATTCTTGTGCACATTGTAAATAAACCATCCATTCATCTATCTAACCACACAATCATAACTACAAAAATAGTAAAATATTAAAACACATTGCACACATAGTTTTACCATGGTTCACCCCCCCTGGGGCTACATCCACAAAGATCTTCTTCTTATTTTCTTATTCATCAAAATGTGTTACACGCATTACATCATATCAAAGAGTAGTGAGGCAGACCATGATTACACCAAGCTCCATAGCTTGTGACCTGAACCTCAGCTATTTCAACCTCATCCGAGCTCTACAGCCCTCAAAATAGACTTAGACTCACAAAGACTCCAAAATAGGTTCTCCAAAACAAACTTTTCACATACTCTAGATAGATATTCTTATCCTCCCCCTCTAATCTACCTCATACCCCTTATTTATATTACAAAAGTGGGTTAAAACCATTACAATAAATCCCAATAACCTAACCCTAAATAGGCTAGGTTTGTCGACATTTACATCGAATTTCTGCAAATCCTGTCGCACGCGTTGCTTTTCCTCAAAATGTGGTGTGCTCTCTTTCTTGGTCTGATCTGCCTCATTTTCTGCACTGTTCTCCAAACATGCGTGCTCCAACATAGGGCCACTGTGTCGTGAATCTGTCAATTTTGGACAAAGTTGAACTATTCATCATCTATTACCTTACTAAGGAGTGGTCTTAGTCTGCATACAATAATTTTTGTAATCATCTTGTAAGTGACATTGTAGTGAGATATTGGGAGGTACTCCTCGAGTGATTCAATGTTCTTTTTATTCAAAATGAGACAGGGGAAGGTTGAGTTTAGCAGACCATAATTTCTTCCATAGGACTGAGAATCTTTGATCATGAGGAGTAGGTCTTATTTTAAGAAGACATAGAAGAATTTGAAAAACTCCATTGGAAACTTATATGATACTAGACTTTTTCCCCTCTACATTGAGAAAAGGGTTGCTCTTACCTCTTCTGAGGAGATTTATTTTAGAAGAAGTTGGTTCATTTCTTCAGAGAACAAGGGCTGGAATTTGGCCATTTCTTGAAGGATTTATTGGATGGGGCATCCTTCAGGGGGCGAGAAAAGAGATTCAAAGTAGCCCCCATCTCTACTTTTTCTGAAAAGGAGATGACCCAAATTCTTTCTTCATTATTGAGCTCCCATATGGTATTTAGATTATGTCCTTGGTTGGAAAATTTATGGAAGAATTTAGTGTTGTTTTCCCTAACTTTTAACAAAAGGGCACAACTTTTGAGTTACCATTCCTTTTCTTCCTATTTTAATCGTTCATTACATTTTTTCTCCAGGCACCTTAACTCTTCCAAGAGATTCGGACTGAGGGATTCCCTATCCAGTCTGGTGCCAAGTCGAGAGAGTTTGTTTTTTATCTCAGATATCTCCTTTGTCTTTTTGGCTTTCCATTTTGAAATCCAGTTCTTTATTCCTAATTTGGTATTCTTCAGGTTTTTCTCAAATTGTATCATAAGGGGATCGTTACTGTCAACTTTTAGCTTCTTCCAATTTTAGGTTACAATGTTTTGAAAATCTGGGTCGTCAAACCACACTTTGTTGATTTTTAAAGGCAAGAGGGGGGGGGTCGAAAATTTTGGGCTCCATCTCAAAGAGATAGGGAAATAGTCTGAAATCCCTCCTTCTTATACTTTTGATAAGAATCTTAGTCCCTTCTAGAGAAAATTTTCAAATACCAAAAATCTATCAAGTCGTTCCACGACTGCGTCTCTTCTTGTTCGAAAAATTTCTCCACGTCGGTGAGAGCTTCATTGGTTCCACATCCACTAGGTTTACATATTCGAGAAAATAAATAAATAAAAACTATTTGTCGATCCTCTTTTGGATGGGGGGGGCAAACCTCTCTCAAGGAAAGAGTGAAATTCAGATCCCCGCCAATGATCATTAAAGGGTCATTAAAAAGTCCTTCATTTTTCAGATTTTCCTAGAAGGTAATTCTATCAGAGTAAGGGTCATAGATATTGATGATAAAGAAGGCGTGAACGACATCTTTGTGTTTAAGGTTCACATAAATGGTGGAGATTGAGGAAGAAGAAGAAAGGGCTTTTAAAGAAGGGATCTGGCCTGTAAACGACCCACCGAACATACCATTCGTGAATGTCGCACCAAAGGCCCAATATTTTAACCAAGGGTTGATATCCTTTATGGCTTCTTCCCCTTTGCACATTGTCTCCTATAGTAAAAGAACATCAAGTTTTAGGCTTAGGAGAAGTGTTTTGAGAACTAGTTTTTTTCTGGGGATCCCCTACCCCTCTTCCATTGAAGGAGAGAAGCATCATTTTTTCAAAGGGGGAATGAATTTCCACACTCTAAGGGCCCACTGTGATGGTTTCCTACTTACATTTCCTAATTTTAGTTGCGGCAAATTCTTTTTCCTTCGAGATATGAGACTTTCTTCCTACGGTGGTCGCTTGAGGGGCGTCTAAAGATATACCTCCTTTGGTTGGAGAGGGATCCTTCAGTTTGACTTCTGACCTCAAAGCATAGCCTTTGGAGGTGGGAGGGGGAAGGGGAGGTAAGACTCAGTTGGAAGGGGGAGAGGGGAGAGCAGAAAAGGAGCCCGAGGAAGGCTTGGAGATAGGGGAGGGGAGGGGGGTTGAGGATAAGGGGGGAAAGGTTTGACAACTCTGTTGAAGAAGAGGGGTAGGAGGGTTGGGGAGGGAGACCAACAGATCAATGGGTGGAGATACGGGAGCAGGGTCTAACTCGGGGAGTCGAAAAAATGGGTTGAGGGGAGGTGGAAATAGGGGGAAAAGGCGAAGGGGAGAGTGAGTGGTCTAGTCCATTATAAATGATGGAGATCTTAGCAAAACAATTCTAACACAAAGGAGGAGAAAGAGATAAAGGGTCATATAAATCCGTACATGAAATAGAGCCATGTCAGACAAGATCTCCCATTTTTGAGCTGGAAGCTTTGATAGTCCCAGGATCCAGTAAAACTTCCTTGGAATTGCCTGTTGATGCCACCTTGATTTTTTATAATATGTTACAAGTGGATTTTCTCACCC
>ML871625.1:0-17006 GCA_009831015.1 Picea engelmannii
GCTCCTAGGGGCAGTCAGGGATCCCCCATGCCTAATACTAACAACGGGGCCACAAACATTTATATGATGAAAACATAAGCTAGTCTACAGACCAGAGCTCATAACTACAGAATGCCAGAATCTGTTGAGAAGGGAAAAGAAGCCTCCAACCCATTGAATCCTCTTCAAATTGAGAATATTGTGGGAGAAACGATGACTCACATCCCTAAGAGTGTGTTCAAAAAGGATTCTCACAACCAAAATGCTAGGGCTTCTCAGAATTGCTCTATCGTGGAGGATCTGGCACAAACTCTTTTTGCAATGTCCACTTTGGAAGTTCTCCAGATTTTCCCATCACAGAGGAAAGTGTTTTTTTCTGCCTTGGGAGTGGCCGAGATCACTAACTTAGGAATGATTTTTTTTGACCCTACAGACCATAAACCTCATCTTCCTCACCATGTCTCTTTTCATCTAATAGTGGTGTACGCCACGAAATCATTGACACTGAACATTTTCCATATGGTGGTTGATGAGGGTGCCTCGACTTGCGTGATGTCGTTGGCATGTTGGAAGGCCATCGACCAACCTGAGTTGTCTCTGTCATCTACGTTGCTAACTGTGTTTGACGATTGATCTTTTAGACCACATGGAATAATTCCCTCCTTTCCCATGCAGTTGGAGGGTAAAACTGTGTGCGTCGAAGTTGAAGTAGTCAATGCACCTCTTGACTACAATATTTTGTTAGGGAAATGTTGGACCTACGCTATGAAAACAGTTGTATCCATCATTTTTTGGGTATATGTTTTCCCCATGAAGGTCAGATTATAACCATTGATCAGTTATCCTTATCCCCTCCTGACCCTTTATCGGGGGAATCCACAATCCCGATGATTAACAACCCGTATCCAGGTACCATTAACTTAGGTGTCAGATTGTTTCCATCTTTAATGGGGACTTTTTATTATCCGCTGACTGCCAATGACGTCAAGTTTATTTTGGTTGTCCCCGACCAACTGAAGGCTTCAATTTTTCAAGTCACATCTTTTAGAATGAGTTACTTTAACGACCCATGGATTTTACCTTCCCGATCGGCTTTGATGGAAGGGATAGGGCACTCTGGAATGGCTATGCCCTTATCCTCTACTAAGGTCATGTACAATATTGTCCATCAAGCCTTGACCAACCTTGATCTAGCTCCCCCACAGAATCTAGATCCCATTCTAGAGCCTATTTTCACTCAAGAATCTCTCGCCACTTGCGATCCTCTGGACTTAGTTTTTCCCTCTGACGAGGTGATTTTAGAGGCAATGACTGAGCTAGATAGACCTTGGAACAATCTTCACCACATATCTTATTTCTTACCTGAGTTGAAGAGAATAGAGGCAAGAGCATTCATTATGATTGTGAATAGAGATTCCCCTTGTCATGTTAACCCTCTAGCCATGCATAGAATATATTTAGAGGGAAACATGGAAAGTATATTTGAAACAATTCCTATCGACATCTCTAGAACCCTTGGCGTTGTGGAAAATGTCTTTGTCGGAGTGGATTGTTCTCCCAAAGAGATTCATATCTACATTGAATAGTTTAAATAATTTTGTGACGTCTTTGCCTGGCCTTATGAGGAGATTCCAATCATTGATCCATGTATCATTGAACACGAGATCACAACTTACCCGAATGTTAATCCTGTCCGTCAAAAGCTTCCCCCGATCAATCGTCGCAAGGCAGTGACGATAAAGGGTGAAATAGAGAAACTTATCAAAGTTGTTTTCATCTATCTTGTGCAATTGAAGGAATGGGTATTGAACCCTATTCTTATCAACAAGAAGAAATGTACGATCCATGTATGTATGGAATTTCATGCCTCGAATAAATATTGCCCAAAAGATAATTTTCCAACCCCATTTATTGACCATATCGTCGATGAATGTGCGGGTTGTGAGGTTTTTTCTTTTATGGACGTTTTTTTGGGTACAATCAGATTCAGATCAAGCCCAAGGACCAACATAAAATGGATTTTATTTTTCCTTGGCGTACATTCACGTACAAAAAAATTCCTTTTGGCATTAATAATGTTGTAGCTACTTTTCAGCGAGCCATGTCATTTGCTTTCCACGACCTCAAACACATAGTTCTTGTTCATTCTTCTTCGACAATCGATTAGTTGTTTATTTATGCATGTGAGCATGGTAGTGATATAATCGAAAATAGTGGCATATAGACACTGAACCGCACAATGCATCTATGCATTGAAAGCATGATGAAGCATTACGGATCCCGTGATCCGCCCAATCATAAAGAGAACTATCTGAAGACTGAGGATAGTGATCTTATGTATTGACACTTGAGATCATACTTTCTCAGTGTCAGACTCACAATACATCCTAATGTATTCCTCTATGTTGTATGGCCCTAGAGGAAAGGTCCTCAAGTTGACTGGTTCCCCCCTCCTAGAGAGGTCGGTCAAAAAGTAAATTTCCTATTTCTTCGGAGTCAGTGATTGACTCTCTAGCATGAAAGCCTTTGCATTTGGATGCCAATACTCTATCAAGTGGTTTATCAATTTGGGTTGTGCCCTCATGAATGGAAACTGAAAAAATTTCCACATACCACATTGTTTAAGCATGGTAATGTCCCCTGGATCCTCCTCTACCAAGACATCTAGTTCCTCTTGTTGCCTTTCTTGCCAATGAACATACATCCTGTTGCACAAAATTCAGAGAGGTTATCCCTTGTTTCACTTTTTTGAAAATTAAAAGAGGTGTACGCGGGTTATCTTTAAGACAATCACGTATGTATGTAGGCTAAGTGTTACTTTTCCCATGTACATACGCGTCCCGGGAGTGGACAACTCGCGTACACGCAAGACCGACCCTTTTACAAGGGTGCAAACCTTCCAAACATTAAACTAAGCAATGATTAATGGGTGAAAATGAAAGGAAAGGTCAACTGTACTTACTTGGTTTGGGTGTGAAGATCTTTCTTCCACCGCAACTCCTTGAATTCGTGTTTTAAGAAAGAGGGTTTTTGACCTTTTGGTTATTTTCCAATTTGCAATGGTTAAAATGAGTTGTCCACCGCTATTTGTAGACTTTTTTGGTTTTTTTTGCCCCAGTTTGGTCCCCTTTTTCCCTTTTCTCAGCTCGGTGGCTATTTGAGTTCCCTTTTGAGAGATCTTTGGGTCGTTATAATGAACTTTTTCTCTTGGTTTGGTGTTTTCTTTAGATGGGTTACACTTATATTCTCCCATGGTAAAATCTGTTTGTCGACATTTGCATATAGGTTAGGTTTTCACCACCTTACATTTTGCATATTGTTGACTTTTTCGCTTTTCCATGGGATTGATCCCACCGAATGCTTCACATAACCCCCTATGCTTCTTTAGAAGTGTCATAATTAGGTGGTAGAGCCTTCCTCTACATGGATTCCCTAGGTAGATCCTTTGCTGCATTTTGGTGTCCATGCTGTGAGTTTTCTCCATAGGCTTGGGAGTCATTTTAGTCCCACCGTGATTACATTTCGAAGCCCCATTCTTCTTCGTCTTTTCTATCTCTTACTCGAGGGACTCCCCATGAGCATAGTTTGTTTTCTTTTAGGCTCGCTTAAACTTTGAGTGCAACATCTAATGAGAACTTAATTATTCTTTTTGGTCTCATCTGGATTACTTAATAAAAGAAGCCCCCTTGGAGTCTTCTTTAATCCCTTTTCAGACTCTCTAAAATTGAAAATATCGTCGATCGTTCTTGTTTCCCTTCATGCTCGTCAAAATCAAATTTGAAGGCACATCTGTCCGATGGTAGTTTACCCCCTTTTCGGTCTGGATGGTTAATTTATGAATAAAGGTATTCCCTAGGAGCTTTGGTTTGCTAGGAGAGTATTCATAGGCGTAAGTTTAACCCTTTTTCGGGCCTAAGGGACTAAATTTTCAAAAAAGGGCCATTCTCCTTGGTTTTGGTTTATCCCTTTTTTGGGCCTTGTAGATTACTTACGAAAAAGGAACCGCCTCGAAGTCCATAGTTAAGCTCTTTTCAGATTCCCTAAATATGAAAATATTGTCGAGTGACCTTGTTCCTTTCACACTTGTTAATTTGTCTAGAAGGAATATCTATTTGGCATAAGTTTAACCCTTTTTCCAGCCAATAGATTATCCTGGAAAAAGGTACACGTCAGAAGACATGTCTCATCGGGAAAGTTCTCCTAAATTATATTTTATACTTTTTTGGGCTAAGGAGACTAAATTTAGAAAAAGGTTGTGAGTCCATAGTTAAGCTCTTTTCAAAATCCTTAAAATTGAAAAGATAGCCGAGTGATCTTGTCTTAGTCACAATCCTTAAAATGGTATTCAAGAGATGTCCTTTTGGTATAAGTTTAACCTTTTTTTGAATTGACTGGACTAATTACGAAAAAGAACACTCTGGAGTCGTCTTTTAGTGTTTTTTCAAACTCTCTAAACGTGAAAAACCACTGAGCTTACCTTCTCTGGACTCGTAAAAATTCACATGGAAGGATTCATGTTGTGTCATACTTAATCAAATCACATGTCTCATCCTTGCATCTTTGGCCTAATGTCGGCTTCATGTTGCTATTAACTAAACCTTCAAAGCATTCCTTAAATGCAAGCCTAGTAGAACTTTTGTCTTCGTGATCTGAGGCCTTGACCCATGGAGGAATTTTCTCGAGTTTCCTTATCCTGCACATGTCTCCTTTCACTAAGCATCTGTATGTTCCATGCACTTGGAACTAGTTTTCTTTCCATGACACTCGTTCCTCCTTTGTAACACAACATTCTTTTATTCTTTTTCAAGCTCATTAAAAATTTGAAAAGAAAAGAAAACAAAAATTCCAAAAAGAGGGGACATGATATACATTCTTTTTTTTGGCAGCAAGATAAGTCTCCCTTGGACAAAGCACATCCTTCTGTTTGTTCACCAAAAAATGAGATCTAGTATAGCCATAGGAAGTTGTTCTCGTTACATAGAGTTGTGTCCTCCTCCATTTGGTTACTCTTCCAAACATATGGAGAGTTTATGGTGCCTCTTGTATCATAGACTTATGTCAATATTACACTTCGTAAGTCTCATATTTTTGTTGTGCTTTTTTCCAAGGGAAGTTTTATCCAACCTGAGTCAGCCATCCTACAGTTTATCTCTTGACTATCATGAGTCGGCCATCCCAAGAGTCCAATCAAGTTCGAATTCAAAATCAATGAAGTTTTGCGCCTAGTTGTCGAGATCCTCTAGTATTTCCCTGACAACATGTCGAAGATCTCAGGGTAGTGAGTCTTACACTCCTATTGTACTCCTACCTGAGCTTTTGAAATCTTGAAGTTGTTGCTCGAGTGATGAAGTCATCATCTCCAACCACATGCATTGATGCTTCTTGAATATGCATATTTTATCAAAAAAACATATTCACATATCTTCCACTTCACCATGGTATTTGTCAGTTCAAGGTTGGAAGGGTTAATAGGAATTTTTTTTTTTACAAAAGAGTAACAAAATACAACAATCATCACATTTTTCCCTCCAACACAAATTTGTTTTTTGTTGTAAAAAAACATCTCTAATTCTTCCATTGCATAGTATGAGGGAAGTAAATTCATGAACAAATTGAAGAGGAGTGTCACCTAGAAAGTGACTTTCCAAAAAATATTGGGATGTCTCATAATAAAATTCAAAGTCCACATGGTAATGACAACAACATGTATTACAAATAGTGTTTTATCTAATGTGCCAAGGGTTCAACTTGTCGAATGTGCTAATTGCAGTTTAATCTTGGGTATTCATTTTCTCAAAAGTTTTGAACAAGTTGGCTTGAGCAATTCCTAATATATGTTTTGCATGAGTTTCAAACATGCCTTGAGATACTCATTGACACACAAAATGCTTCTCAATTGGTAGAACATGAGAGTTTTATTTAAAAAATGTTATAACCTTCTCTCGAACACCTCATTTAAGTCTATCTCTATAACATACTTGTTTTACCCCCATCTTAGTGATGTATATATTTTACAAAGATATGTGGCCACAAGCCAAGCGATGTAAAATGTAAAATTATAAATTATGATGATATATATAGATAAGGCTACTGCATGTGGGGACCTACAGATTAATGGAGGCCTAAGTATCCACAAGAGGGTGAAGGGTTCAAGGGGTCCAAAAGGGGAACATTCATGGGTATTAATCTCAACCCACCTTGTCTAGATTTTTACCTTGTGCTGTGAACCTTCTATTTTTCTTTTGAATTGTTTCCAAAACCAATCATTGAATGTCTGTAAGAGGGGTGGGTGTGAGAAGGAAATTCAAGAAGTTATTGTGAGCATGGGGTCGAGTACAATATTTCTTGGGAGGAGTGTGAGTCAAGAAAGAAAGGAAAATAGGAACTCGTATGGAAAAACACAACAGACAGTCAATTAGGCTATAAATCGAACGATTTGGGAAGAAGAGAGTAGTCTGAGCATGGTATGAGACCATGCATTGGGAGCAACAATGAGCTTACATAGTTGAGCATAGATAGTGATTGGGAGCAGCGCATGAGCATGAGTCACAAGAGTTTAAGAAGCAATTTGTTAGGCCTACAGATTGAACTCTCAGAGAGAGAGAGAGAGAGAGAGAGAGAGAGGATCTCCTTCCTTTCTTATGTGAGTCGTGGGGAAGAGATCCCGGTGTATTGGGATAGCTATATGAAGACTAGATTCCTTGGGAAGTGTTTGGACTATGAAGGACACCCCCTTTTGTGGACACATGGCCCCAAGTCGGGGGTGATATGCTATTGAGATCTAGAGAAACAAATATATGGTTAGGAGGAAGATTCGTCCCGTGTAGTGGGTTTCATTTTTTTTCTTAAAGATAAATGTTATTCTTTGTGTTAATTTCCTATTTATATATTATTTGTTGTGCATGAGAATTTTGGGTTCAATACATTGTCTAGATGTTGTTATGAGTTGTTTCTTATTTTCTATTCTATTTTCAAAAATGCTATAGATCCATGATGGGTAGGCATGTTTCACTGCATTTCTATTTATTTTGGTATCATAGTAGAAAGTTTAGCACACCATAGAGAGAGTTCTCTGTGAGTTACAATGTTTCAACAAAGTGATATCAGAGTTTTTTTACAATGATGTGCCCATATGGGTTGTCTAGGTCGATTACTGAGTGGTATCAAAGCCAATATTTACACCACTTAGGTTGTATGGGCCAGAGATAATGCACATGAAGGGAATGTGCAGACCCCTTCATGGCGAAGTTCAGAAAAAGTCCCAAGGTTTGGTTTTCTAGCAAGTTGTTAAACCAATGAAATCGGGTAGATCTATGTACAGTCTAAGGGAGAAAGTCATAATTTGAATATGGAAGCATGGGGTTCAGTGACATCACAATGACATTGGGCCATGTGATAGTGATTTGGTATGACACAGTAGCAGGATGATAGTCCAGGGCGACAAAATGGCAGGTCTAGCAGACATGTAGTTTCAAACCCATAGAGATTTGGATAGTTTGATCTAAGAGATTGAGAGTTTCATCCATGAGATCTATCAAAATACCACTCGTGGGAAGTGATTTTCCTGAAAACATTGTGAGCTGGGAGTTTCAGAAAGTACAGTCGATAAAGCAAGTCGTCAGCCTAGGAGCGTGAGCCCACAAGGACGAGAACCATCCATTGCATTGGGAGTAAATCATGGTTGTTTATCAAAATTCAGGTTGCAGGAGAATTCGAGGCATGAAAACATGTCATTTTGATGGGAGGAGCCCACGGGCACAAGCGTACAAGCCTATAAGGATTCGAATTTCAGGAAGTCCGATTGACTAAAGATCATGAAATGAATCTAGACCATTATATCCAATATTTTTCAGTCCTTAGATCCTTCAGAAAGGAAACCTTAGAAGAATTCGTTCAAAAATCTCGGTGGTGATATTGTGTTTCCAAAGGAGATTGTCCGACTGAGGTAGCCATCAAGCATCTTTGAGCTCAAAATGGAAAAGGGCCATCAGATTGAATAGATCTCAGTCGTCAGATCAGTTGGAGTCATGTAGTGATGGTAAAGGTCACGCAGTTGGGAATCCAATGAGATATGGGTCGTTGGTTGGCATGATTGTTGATCATCCAATCCATCGGACGAGAATGTTGTCCCAAGGAGGGTCAAATGTAGAAGAGAATTCCACATCAACATGCTATGTCAGATTCCATGTCAGTATATAGTGTCTTAAGTGCCACATCATCTTGTTGGGTCAACATGCCATGTTAGGAGACATGTCATCAAGGGTAAGAAAATCAGAGGATTTCGATGTGGCAGTTAGGTACATATGGGACCCGCAATTGCTAATGGTAAAGGTATAGGTTGAAAGAGACCAAGCATGAATCTCGACCATTCATTAGGAGAGGAGATTGGATTGTGACCATCCATTGGAGATCGATGGTGTTAGTTCCTAGGTCTGCACATCTTCCTTCTACTCATCAAACCAACATATTCATCCATCTACCTAGATCTTAGTTGTATTTCTTATTCACTGTGTGTTAAGTAATTTTGTTTTATGTCATCCCTTCTTTTCTTAATATTAGTTTCTTTTCTTTTTCTAAGGTTGATTCATGTCTTTATTTGAGTTTGGACAAGTCCTATCACCATGTTTTATATCACTAATGGATCACAAAAGAGTTAACCTAGGCCTACATGTGTAAAAGTGTTGATTGTAAGAATGCCAACATTCTTGCAATCAACAAACATACTCTATTTTTATGAGTTTTCATGACTTAAACATATTTTAAAGTTTGATTAAAAGTCCATTGACAACCAAATCGTGCTCATGTGTTCATACTACCCTCGAAATCGTGCGCGTTGTTTCCCTGTGCAGTTTTCATTGCAGATATTGAGTGAACCCTAAGTAGCGCATGGTCTTGGCCACCATTGCCAACAAAGGGAAGCTAGTGAATGATGATACCACCACGAGATCGCTGGAAGCTAAACAGTGAAGAGCCAACAAGGCTCAAGTTGTTCGAGGCCATACCAAAGGTCAGGGATATATTCATCAAGGGAAAATGGTACGATTTCATTTGTGCATTCAATGGACACCATACATAAATCGCTCTAATTTTTTCACATAACTTTGATGGATACCAGACACAAATTGGGGATGTAATCATCCACGTAACAAAGCATTTTATTTTTGGAGCATGTGCTCTCCCTATCAGTTGCAAGAGGTGGTTCAATAAAGGGAAGTTATCAGTTGAGATGTGCAATCGGTTCCTAGTAAAAGAGCATCAAAGCCCAAACTGGAGTCAGGGCATCTCGATCAAATGGTTGAGAGAAGAATGGAGAGTCATCATGTCGACAATAAAGAGGTACATCACTGGAGAAGGTAGGTTTATCGATTTTCCATTGATATCATCTCATATTTCTCATGCATTTTAATGGTGATAGGGATATGAATCTCGCATTCTACCTTCTAAAAAGACTTACCAAGATGGCCAAACGAGTCCAGAAATATCCACAAAGTTCTCATGGGAGCCTCTACCATCAGGGATTTATAAAAATACTAGTTCTTTATGCTCTTAGTGAATTGGGAATGTCTTGGGAAGAACTTCTAATATCTCTAGGGTTACAAGATGAAGAGCCAAACACATAACAACCATCAAAACAAGAAATTGAAGTTCCCCAGGCAACTAGGGTTTCCATAGAGCCTGGAAGTTAATATAAAACCATTATGTATTCCAAAGAACAAACCCTACTTGCAAAAACAAGGGCCCGATCTGTCAAAGGAAGATCCATCACTCGATAAAAATAAGAAATACCTCATAGGCAATTGAGGTCATCCATAATGAAACAAAGGAACAAAGAAGATGATAAAGTTTATGTCAAAAAGGGTAAAAAATAGGTTTGTCCAGCAGTTTGACCATCACCTAAGCAACTTGAAGACGAACATGTGCCCACTGGTATGTAGGTAGAAAAAACTCCTAAATTGAAACCAAGAAAACAACAAAAGAATAAGAAGATTAGTCTTGAAGAAGCCACAATTGAATTTGTGCCATCTGACACATAGATTGAAGAGCCTCCTGAGGAAAATCAAGGCAGAAAGAAAAAGGCGAAGTAGGTCCCATAAATTCCAAGTAAACCAAATCAGAAGACCAGGTTGACCAACCAGCTGAGGATAAATTCCAAATCCTTGTTCGACCCATCCCTCAAGGAGCAGAAGCCGATTGTAATAGAAGATAAAGACATTGATGAAGAGCCCTCTGGGTTTACCAACATGGAAGAAATGACCATCCACACTTTGAAGGAAATTCCAATAGGAAAGACCAAGAAAAAGTGCAACAAGGGACAAATCTCAAGTATTAAACCTTATGATTTGGAAATAGAGTACATTGCAGGTCCAAACCCAGAGCAAGATTTAGAAGAGATTGGTCTAGAAACTTAACATTTCCCAGAGTAGGTTTTAGAAGAGACCAAACCAGAGGCAGGAATAGAAATGATGAGGATACATAAGCCTATGAAAGACAACATTGAAGACAAACCCGAGAAGAAGCCTAGGTATGAGATGAGACCTAGGAAAACTAAGCTCTCCATTGATCTCAATAATCTTGTTGCTGAGGAAGAGCATGAACTTAAAAATGGGAACATATTCAGAGCATAGATCAAGCCTAAAGTTGAAGGTAACAAGGAAATGGAGGATAGTAAGCAACAAGTGGAAACCCTAAAAAAAAAATGATAGCATGAGACAACAAATTCAAGAGCTACAACAACAAAACCAAACACTGGAGATGCAACATTCGAAATTGCAAAAAAACACCAAAATATCTGCATGTTCCTAAAGGAAATCATCTAAGTCTATTGTGTTCAACAAGTAAGGAAATATGAATCCTGTGCAATTTTTGCTCTAGTGTTGAAGGTCTTTTTCCAGTTAGTGGCATACATGTGGATCCATGCGAGGTCAACAAAAAGTTCCATCCTTTGAAAACTTTTGTTGTGCAACTCCTACACTTTTTTTTATCAATAATAACTCTAGTTTCATCTAGAGAATATTTTGTTTTAGTTCGAGATATCATAGAGAGTTGTAATGCAATTTATTTTTGATACCATCAAAACAAATTAGCATCTATTCCTATTATCCCTATTCAAATTAGAAAATAGGAATTATCCCTACAAATTAGCATCTAAACTTTACTTCACTCAATGTAAAGAAGTGTTCTTGAATACTAATCATAACTGAATGGTGAAGTTGAAGACCTACGGATCTGAATGTAATCAAGAGATTAACCCTAGGATTTAGGATCTGAGATAGGTATTTGAATCCCTTTGATGGATAAATAGGCGAATATGAGAATGTAAAAAGGTTCATTTTTTTTGTTTTGGGTGTATCAAGATATCATGATATAGACTAGGCTTATGAAGTGTATGATCTGCAAAGTTTTCTACTCAATGAATATAATTTCTAGTGAAGAGACTGTATTTCTCAATCTTACTTCTCTTTTCTTCTTATTTGGATGCATGTTGAATGTTTTGCAAAACAAATATTCTTTCTCTTTCAGCTAATGTGCTTACAACATGTTGAGAAATGTATTCCAAGTATTGTTTTATATTTAATGCAATGTGTTAGATCTAAAATTTATCGCTGCAAGCTACAAATTGTATGCTTGTCAATGTTTTCTATCCTACTTTTATATCTTTATATTCTACACCATAATTCATGCCATTGGCTAAGGGAAACCTTGTGGTCAATATTTTGGAACTATCCAACTAGACCTATGCCCTTGAAGCCCATCCATCAACTGACCATCAAAACAAATAAACCAAACTTATAAAAAAACAATCATTCCAACAACTAAGGTGGCCTAAATTTTCCTTTAGCAGTCAGGTGCAAACCTTAGGACCAACAGATGGAAGGGAGGGTCGGTTTGACAATGTTGTGAGAAGTGGATTTCCCTAAGGCGTTGTGGGTGGCGGACTCTAGGAAGATCATGTAGCATGATAATATGCACCCCAATGATAAAATCTTGACAACAACCACCTGATAGTCTTGTGGGATACATAATTCAGAAAATCCATTGCAAAACATTATTTTGAACTTCTGATTGAGTTCATCTTAGCAGGTGGGTCTGACAATATTGTGGCCTTATGTTCTAGTAACCTATAGAGAAAAATATTCGAGGACTCGATAGCCTGCGGGAGCAATGCTGTGGATTTCGGGAGAAAAAAATGACTTGGTAAGTGTCTTGTCCAGTGGATTTTTTCCGATGGAGTGAGATCAATAATGTTTCAGGATACGTGACATGGGAGAATTTGCATGTATGTAAAGTGACAAACCGATGGGAAATCTTGATGGTGCAAGCCCAATAGCCTTGCAGGCCACGGGCTTTGGGAAAACATTGGGAAAGTGTTAACTTTGGCATCTTGATGGCTGAAGCCCAATGGAGGGATACCAATAGTAGTGTGGGATTTGGGATATGGGGAAATCAATAAACATTGCATTTTTCACTCTAAAGGAGATTCCCCGCAAAGGTGTTTTCAATAGTGTTGCGAGATGGAAAGCTTGAAGGCCTGTGTCTGACGTGTAGAGAAGGTCCACATTAGTCGAAGGTTCCACATGGATACATGTTGATGTCAGTGGGCCGATGACATCAAATGGTATGTACAAAGTAGATACAAGTGGAGGCCATGTAGACATGATGACGTCGTCACAAGAAAATTACCAAGAACTTTAAAAGGGAATAATTTCTTGCTCTGAGCACATAATTGAGAAAAATAATAGTTGTTGGAAAGTTGTTAAAAAAGAGAGGTGAGATGGATCAAAGGAAGAGAGGATTCAAGCCACCTTTTTTCAAGAATAAATCTCAATCATCTCAGCAAGGGAAACCAGCTAAAATTCAATTCAAAGCAACTGATGCAATGGGAAAAAGGACGAGGCAACATCCCATGAGGTGTTGGGGATGTGATGGAGACTAGATATATAAGGATTTTCCTCACAAAGGAGAGAATATGAGGATTGTGCACAACATTGATGAATATGTTACAATGGATGATGTGGGTAGGAGCATGTCAAATATTTATGCATCCTTGGACAATAGACAAGAAGACTACCAGTCTCACATGATTGAGATAGAAGATATGACTGACAATCATCTGATAGCTATTTTGATTGATTCTCGAGCTAGTCATAGCTATGTAGATCCAAATTTGGTTTAAATTATTAAATTGAAGAAATGTAAGCACGAAAAGTATTGGTTATCTCATTTAGCTACTGGAACCAAGAGGAGAATTAGTGATATTTTCATAGAATTCCTAATGAAATTGAATGCGGTCAACACTAAGGAAGATTTGAACATCACACCACTCATCCTTATTGGTATGGATTGGTTGGAAAAGCATCATGTTGTCCTATATTGTTACAATAAGGCTCTCACATGTCTTGATGAGGAAGGAAACTCAAGGACGGTTCAAGGTATTCCAAGACCCATAATTGTCAGAGAAATTTTAGCATTGTAGCTGAAGAGAAGTTTCAAAAAAGGGTGCCAAGTATATGCAACACATATTATGGAAGAACCAACCAATAATAAGGAGACAAATATTTAGGACTATCTAGTTCTGAAACAATATGAATATGTTTTTAGGGAGCTTCCAGGTTTACCACCAAAGAGGGACATTGGTTTATTTATTTACTTAGTTTATGTGGCTACCCTAGTGTCCAAATATCCCTAAAAAATGAGCACACCATAACTAAAAGAGTTCCAGAAGTAGCTAGAGGAATTGTTGAAGAAGGGGTACATACGCCCAATTATTTCTCCTTGGGGTGACCCGATGATTGTTTTGAAGAACAAGGATGGGAATCTGAGTTTATGCATTGACTTCAGACAACTAAAAAAAGTCATAATGAAGAATGAGTATCCCTTGCAAAAAATTGATGATCTCTTTGACCAGTTGAAGGGGGAAAGAATATTTTCCAAGATTGACCTAAGGTTAGGTCACCATCAAGGATCAAAGAGGAAGACACTAGAAAGACAACCTTTAGGACAAGGTACGGGAACTATGAATGTGTAGTGGTGCCTTTTGGGTTAACAATTACACCGACTGCATTTATGTGTTTAATGAATGGAGTGTTAAGGGATTACATGGACAAGTTTTTCATTGATTTCTTGGATGATATTCTCATCTACTCTAAAATAGAGGAGGAGCATGAACAACATTTGAGAATGGTTCTTCAAGTTTTAAGAGAGCATCGGTTATATTCTAAGTTTAACAAGTGCTCTTTTTACCGAAGACAAATGCAATACTTGGGCCACATTGTTTTAGAGGATGACATCGTAGTGGATCTAGAGAAAGTGGAAGCAATTAAGAATTGGTCAACACATACAAATATTTCTGAAGTTAGATATTTTATGGGTTTAGTTGGCTATTATAGGAGATACATTGCAGGTTTCTCCAAGATTGAGTACCCAATAAATTCTCTACAAAGGAAAGGGGTAAAGTTTTAATGGAGCATCAAGTGTGAAAGAAGTTTCCATCACTTGAATGAATTATTAACCAATGCACATGTGTTAAAGGTTGTAGATCTGGATGAAGATTTTGTTATGTTCACATATGCATGCAAAAGAGGGATCGATGGAGTCCTTACACAAAATGGACACATAATCTATTATGAGTCCATGAAGTTAAAATAACATGAGATAAATTATGCCACACATGAATTGGAATTGGCATCCATAATAAATTCCTTAAAAATGAGGAGGAATTATCTTATGGGAAAAAGGTTTGAGCTAAGGATAGACCACAGTGGTCTGAAACACCTGTTTGACCAACCAACATTAAATTCTATGAAAATAAGATGGTTGGAGTTTCTCAATGAATTCGATTTTGACATCAAACAATTCAAATGAAAATAAAATAGAGTAGTTGATCTTCACTCAACAAAAGAGTGCATGAAATGAACACTATAGCCATTAGCATGCATAACATAGGTCAAAGGGCATAATTTTATAGGTTGTAACAACATAACCACATTGTGTGCAGGTCAAGGAAATCTTGTATTAGGATAGCCTACAACAAAAATATAAAAACTACCAACTACAGGAGGATGGAATCCTCTTGTTTAGAAATAGAGTTTATGTTCTCAATTCTTTTGAATTGAGGAACTCAATGTTAAGAGAGATGCATGATGTGCCATACACTATACATCCAAGATACCAGAATACCATCACAACTATAAGAGGGACATATTTTTGGCCTGGTATGAAGGCGAATGTAGTAGATTATTTAGCTAGATGCATGGAATGCCAAAAGGTAAAGGATGAGCATAGACACCCATCAAGGTTTCTACAACCAGTGTCAATTCCTTAATGGAAATGGGAAGTGGTAAATATTGATTTTATTACCAAGTTTCCCAGAACAACATGATTCCATTATGGTGGTAGTGGAAAAGATGAGAAAATCTGCACATTTCATTATAGTAAAAGTAACTCATAAGGAATAGGCAACATGGGGTGCCTAAGTGATAGTGTCCTATCACTTATAAGGGGTTGTATAAGGGATTTGGGACCAATCTAAATATCAGGGATGGAGAGACAGAAAGGATTAACCGAATAATCAAGGATATGTTGAGAATGAATGATGGGCAAGCCTTCTAGGTGGGAAGACTACTTGCATCTAGTTCAGTTTTCCTACAATAATGGATAACATGAATCACTGAAAATGAGTCTGTTTGAAGCTCTATACGATAGAAACTGTAACATACTAGTGAGTTGGGATAACCCAATAAATAGTGTTGAACCATTGGGTCATATTGGTAAAGGTTCACTCGACTTGCTACAATCCTGAAGACGCCTCATGGGAGCACGAGAAGGCCATGCGGGAAGAGTACCCACAAATTTTTGAAATTTTTGAAGAAACGTGAATGTACATGTGTACATAAGTGAATGTAAACTCCATTTTAGTAGTTGAGAATTCTTGGAGCCACATATCGGATGCTTCCTATCCGATATATGCATCAGCCTTGCAAGGGAAAATGGTACAACATTATATTCAAACTTCCTCTGTTACCATGTAAGATTTTGCTGACAAGAGGATCTAGAATCTAATTGAGAAGCAATACAATTAATTTGAGAGAAGAGAAGAGAAGAAGAATAATAGGAGCAAAGTAATTCTCATTAACCTATGAAAGAATAATAATCATCCAAGGATGAATGAATAATCATTAAAATACAATGCAACCTAATACAAAATATAAGAAATAGTCATTAAACTATGCTACTCTAATTATCCAATGCACTTTCACTAGGAGTCAACTGGAGTAAACTAGCTCATGCAAAATAGGGTGTACTTACTAGAAAACAAGAATTATCCCTAGCAAGGTGGAATTACTTAAGATAAAAGTGGAATTTGACAACCCATGGTATTTTCCCAAGGTATTACATATGATGAAGCTCAATTGCACTAGAGAGATAATTATACATGTGAGGAAAATGATGAATGTACACCAACAAATAGGTCTTTGTTAAAGATTTTTTTTAAGGTGTTGAATGAAAACTCTTAGGCTGTGTGTTGAGCATCTAGAAGAAGTTGTGAAAATTTTAGAAGATACAATCATTAAGCAAATTGATGAACTTTTATGAGATCAATATAAGGTTGTAAGGACAATTTTTAAAGGTGACACTGTAATTTTGTTTTTATTAATAAAATCATAGACATTTTTCTTCCAATAATAATAATAATATTAAAATTAAAATTTATAATTTGATTGATTTTAATTAATAAATTTTGATGGACCAATTTTAAAATAGGTGAATCCATCTATTTAAAAAAAAAAATAGATATATCATTCTTCAATTTTTAATAGCAAAAATTAAGATTTAAAATAAGTAAATTAACTTATTTTAAACTTTCCTTTAATAAAATTATGTATATTAAATTCCAAATATAAATGGATCAAAGCCAACCTCAATGTCCTTCAATTTCTAACCCAAAGGAATTGGACCCAATATTTCACCAATGATAAAAATTCAGTTAGTGTGTATAAAATATTATTACCTAATTTTTTTTCTTATAA
>ML871627.1:8266-19809 GCA_009831015.1 Picea engelmannii
CTTTCACACCTATTCCAGAGCCCTACAACTAATCTAATGTAGGTTTGCTACCATAAAAAATAAAAATGTCTAATCAATTTTTATAAGCGCTTTATTTTATGGTTGTTGTTACTCAAAAGGAAGATGGCATGGACAATATGGTGTTTTGACCGACTCAAAAATTATGCAAATATATGAAGATGCAATCCTTTCATTTCGATGAAAGCTATGCTATGAGAAGGAGAAAACATTTATCATTCCCATATGCACAATGTCCCAAAATATATTAAACTCATCAATATCAATCATGCAATTTCGCTACTTCAAATGCAAAGATGCCCCCAATCTAATATAAAGAAAGAAATTAAATCTTTTTGTTTCAAAAATTTCACTAAAAGCAATAATGAACTTTCTTAAAACAACGAAACCCAAACTAAAATTTTTCTTTTAAAGAGAACTATTCAGAAGAAAACTGATCTTTCCCTAAACAATTCTAAAGAAAACACACGCTTTGTAATTGAAAGACACTCAAAGAAAGAGACTAATCCTTCAAAACCAAACAAAGAAAAAGTGGCTAAAAGCAACTCAAAGATTGTCAGGAAGACTGTAAACAGATCAATATAGGCTCCAAAAGTTCAATCTAGTTGGTCAAAGAAAAACTGGGCATCAAAAAATGACAAGACCCAATCCAAAATCTTTCACAAACAAGTTTGTAGGCTAGCAATATATTACAGTGCGAGAATTAAGGATTCTCGCATGCTAGACATAGGTTGACTACGAGGTGTTTGCACTGGACTACACAGTAGGGTGAGAAATCAGATGATTCTCACAGGTGGATAAAGGGAATAGTGCGAGAACTTCTGTAAACACAAAATTTGGAAGAGGACAAAAAATTTTGGGTGAACTTTCAAATCCAGAGAGTCTTGGTGGATCTCCCACAAACTCAGAGAATAGAAAACAAGCAATCAAAGCAAGGGAAACTAGACTAACTAGGAAACAATTTGTTCCCTAGTGTAGTTTCCAATTTTGTTATTGGATAAATCCGTGAGTGCGGACACAAACCGATCTCCCTAGATCCACCTGGATCTAGAACAAAACAGGACAAAATATATTGCTTTCCCTAGATCTAACTATTGAATTAAATTGGAAGTGAGAAGAAGATATGTACCTTGTAATCACTTCCTTGGTCTCTATTGTTCCTTGCTTCGCTCCAGTGCTCTTGTGCAGTCAATATCAAAACAACACAAACCAACCAAAGTGAAAGAAAATAATATATCCAGTAGCTAATCTATACATATGATCAAGGAGTTATGTAATAAAGTAGATTTAACTTTATGGGAAAGAAACATATTACTGTATCATATTAATTGAAAGAGAAACTTACAACCATTGCCTTGATGTCGCAAGGTCCCTTCCTACTATCCTTCATTCCCCACACACTTCTTGCTCCAAGTATTCTGAAACCATATATCTGATAGCTACTCACAATCTATCTTAACAAAGAAAATCTCAAAGCCACACTAAGCAAGCTAATAATTCCAAGCCAACCAAAAGCTAACCCAAGCTCAAGCTAACAAAAGCTAACTTTCTCCATGAGAATTCNTCTCCTTTTATAAGTTGAAGAAGATAAGGTGAGGAGGTTAGGATGATCCCACTAAATCATGAAAGCGAGTAAGATCCAAACCATTCAGATGCCACCTCACCATAGAAGCTTCTCCTTCTAGAAGATTCGCAAAAATGCTCATTTTTCCCACGTGTTGGAATTCTCGCACCCTGGCTATAGTGCAACCTGCGAGAATGGGTCATTCTCGCACCCTGCCTATATAGAAACCTGCAAACACCTCGCACCCTGGCTATAGTGTAACCTTCGAGAATGGGTCATTCTCGTACCCTGGCTATATAGCAACCTGCGAACTTCCCTTTTTATAAGGTTTTTACATAGGAAAAAGAAATTTCTTTTCTCAGGAGAAGTTCTTCTCCCTTCTGTCTTTAGGAACTCAGGCCACCGACCCCTCTGAAGGAAATAGATAGGTTTACATCATTAACGATCATAGGGATGACGAAAATAATGTGTAACATCCACATCAACAATCCACCAGGAAACCTACACACAATAGTTTATTTGGAGCGGGGAGTCAGGGACCACCTTCCCATAGTATGACGATAGGTTCGACACCATTTTCTTGGAACAAAATGTTTGGTAACAACACTTTCTCATCAGCTACTTTCCTGACTAGGGGAAACCCCATTTTTGGACAATCTACTCCGATGCATGGTATTATTCCTGCACAGGGGGCACACATAGCAGGACCTTGGAATTCAGGACAAGGATCCGTTCTCTCCTCTGGAATGTCGTTCTGGGGTAATTCTTTCAACAGTCAATGGAACCTCGGACATACTACTATGCCTCTCCCTGCAGGATCGTCATGGGGTAATCCTTCCCAAATTCCTTCGAATACAGTTCATGCCCAACACTCTATGTACTTTTTGGGAAATCAGCCGATGATGTCTCCACAGATGCAAAATCCTTACGCTGGTCAGGGCCATGGTTTCTACCAGAATCCGGGCCAGCAGCCAAACTTTTCCTAGAAACCTGGTGCCAGTCAAACTCCAGGACTCTTTTTCCCAGGTTATCAACAACAACCCAAACTACCATTCTTGGGGACTTTACACTTGCTAGATTTGTCAAGGTTGTTAAATGATCCTATTTGTCACGATCCACATTGGCCTTCTATGCCGACGAAGTTGCCTTCAGACATTCCAAAGTTTGAGGCCAAGCCTAATGAATATCTAGGTGATCATGTGACTACCTTTCATCTTTGGTGCTCATCTAACTCATTGAAGGATGACTCTGTACAGTTGCGATTGTTTCAACGTACTCTTATTGGGAGTGCCGCGAAATGGTACATCAAGCTCGATCGCTCAAGATACTCTTCTTTTGGTGAACTGGCAATGGCCTTCCTTAACCATTTCCAGTTACCTGTGAGATACGACGTTGGCACAGAGTTGTTCACCAATTTCAAATAGACAACAACAGACCATATCTCTGATCATATCCAATAGTGGAGAGGCCGAAAGAGTTTAATCAAGGTACTAGTCCCAACAACATTCCTTCTTGAGAGGTTCCTTAATTCTTTGGTCCCACAGTTATCCAAAGACGTCACGACATCTAGATTTTTCTCCGAAGAAGATGCCAACATGAGGGCTCAACAGTTTGAGCTCATCTATTCTCAGTCTGGTTTATTATACAACATCTTTCCAGATGCACCACGTTCGATATTAGATAAAACTAGACAGAGAGTTGGACCACATGTCGATGGTATTGTTGGTTCAGCACAAACCAAGCCCACTGAGGAATTGACAAAACAATTGCAAAAGTTATCCATACAACACACAACGGCCAGCCAAACTACTGCTTTGGTTGCTCCCCCTACCCAAACCTCGGAAGTACACACCGTGCAGTCGACTAACCCAAAGGCCACCCAACAGCCTGAAGGGAAGAAAAAACAACGAAAGAAGGGTAAGGGGGATAAAAAACCCATTGATAATGTTGGCAGGGACAACACGGAAAAATGGAAGGCGAGGTATCCATGAAACTTGTGCGCAGAATACCACCCGACCCATCTTTGTCCTCGACTTGCAAAGGCTCAAAAGTTTGTTACACAGCAACAACAAGTAGTGTTGACTAATCCCTTTCAACATGGGCAAAATCTAACTCAAACCTCTACAAGCACAGAAGGGGGCAGCCAAGAAACCTTCCCGCCTCCAAATAATCCCTCATCCGCGAACGTATATATGGTTAGGGGTGATGCTTTCATATCAACTAGAGCGCACGACTATAGTAAACCAAGTGCTTCTGAGAAGGGTAAAGAGGATGATATCCCATCTCTTCCTCTATAGATTGAGAAGATGCTGGGAGAAACAATGACACACATTCCAAAGGGTGCATTTAAAAAATATTCTCACAACCCAAACGCAAGGGCCACCCAGAATTAATCTGTGGTGGAGGATTTATCCCAAGCCCCTTGTGCGATGTCTGCTTTGGAGGTCCTCCAAAGCTGCCCTGCTCAGAGGAAAGCCTTGTTAACCACTTTGGGATCTACTGAGACTTGTAATCCGGGCACCATCATGTTAGATACAACCAACTTAAAACCTCGTCCACCTTATCACATAGCATTTCAGATAGTAGTGGCTCATCCCGTGAAAAATTTTACTCGGAATATCTTCTGGACGGTGGTCGATGAGGGTGCCTCGACATGCGTTATGTCATTAGCATGCTGGAAGGCCATTGGCCAGCCAGTTTTGTCTCCATCACCTACTCTCGTCACTGCTTTTGATGGTCATTCATTCCGACCACATGGCATCGTTCCTTCTTTCCCTGTCAAGTTAGGAGGGAAAACCGTGTGCGTCGAAGTAGAGGTAGTCGATGCTCCCCTTGACTATAACCTCTTGTTAGGACGGAGTTGGACTTATGCTATGCAAGTTGTGTTTGCTACAGTTTTCCAAGTCTTGGTGTTTCCACACGAGGGTCGAATAGTGACCATCGATCAACTGTCTTTCTCCAGACCTGACCTAGCTTTGGGGGCATCCACGGTCTCGATGATTGATAATCCTAAACCAGGTGTCGTTAACGTAGGAGTTGGTTTGTGCCCATCCTTGATGGGTACCTTTGATTACCCACCTCCTCATGATGATATCAAATTTATATCTAATCACCATAAGGTTGAGATTTTTCAAGTTTCATCATTCCGCACGACTTACTTTGAGGATCGTTGGATTATTCCTTCCCCATCAGCCACGATAGATGAAATAGGTCACTCAGGCATGTCCATGCCCTTGTCTTCCGCTGAGGTAGCATACTCTTTAGTCCAACAAGCTTCAGCTAACCTTGATCTGACTTCTGCACAAGAGTTAGATCCACTTCTAGAGCCTATTTGGGCTCAGGGTTCTCTTGCTAATGTCGATTTGTTAGACTTAGTCTTGCCTTCTGACGAAGCAGTAATCGAAGCAATGAATATTCCGGACAAACCTTGGGAAGATATTCATCACAGATCATATTTTCTCCCAGAGTTGAGCCGAATCGAAGTAGGAGAATTCACCATTAAAATAATGGGAGATCATCCATGTTCTATTAATCTCTTATCTAGGCAGGAAGTTTATGCTGAGGGAAATATGGCGACTATCGCTGAAACTATACCCATCAACATATCCCGAAACCCTGGTGTCATGGAGAATGTCTTCGTCGGAGCGGATTGCTCCCTTGAAGAGATTCAAATTTACACGAATCTTTTCAAAGAAATCTGTGACGTTTTTGCCTGGTCTTATGAGGAAATGCTAGGTATCGATCTAAAAATAGTTGAACATGAAATCACAACGTATCCTGATGCCAAGCCTGTTCAACAAAAACTTTGTCCAGTCAATCCCAAGAAAGAAACAAGCATCAAGATTGAGGTTGAGAAATTGCTAAAGGCAGGTTTTATTTATCCTATCCATTTGACAATGGGTGTCAAATCCTGTGCTGGTCAATAAAAAACAAGGCACGATTGTGTATGTATCGATTTCCACGATTTGAACAAGGCATGTCCCAAAGATAGTTTTCCAACACCATTCATTGACCAGATCATTGATGAATGTGCCGGTTGTGAAGCCTTTTCTTTCATGGACGGTTTTTCGGGATATAATCAAATCCAAATCAAACCCAAAGACCAACATAAAATGGCATTCATTTGTCTATGGGGTACATTCGCATATCGTAAGATGCCTTTTGGCCTTAAAAATGTTGGAGCCACATTCCAATGGGCCATGTCTTTTTCTTTTCATGAGCTCAAGCATATAGTTGAGGCCTATCTAGATGATTTAGCATCACGCTCTCGCAAGCGAACAGATCATCCCACACACCTTAGACTAATCTTTGAACGTTGTCGCTACTTTAGGATTCTCTTGAATCCAAACAAGTGCATCTTCTACGTAACGTCAAGACGTTTGTTAGGTTTCTTCATATCAACAACAGGGATCATGGTCGATCCTCTTAAGGTGGAGGCAATAATCCAGTTGCCCCTCCCACACACAATCCTACAACTTTAGATTCTACAAGGCAAGGTGAACTTCTTACGATGCTTCATCACCAACTATGCTGAAATCACGAAGGGATTTATGCGTTTACTAAAGAAAGACTTTCTTTTTTTATGGGATGAAGCTGCTCAATGCTCTTTTGACACATTAAAACACACCCTCACAACCACACCTCTACTACGACAGCCTAACTATAAAAAAAAATTCTTATTATATCTAGCTACCGCAGAGTCAACCATTGGCATGGTTTTAGTTCAGGAAGACGATTCATTCTCAGAATACTTGATCTATTACCTGAGTTGAGGCCTCATAGGACCCTAACTCAATTATTCTCATATCGAAAAACTTGCGTTGGCAACAGTTCATGTTGTTCAACAGTTTCGTCACTATGTTCTGTTTCGCAAGACCATCGTCATTGCTATCATGAATCCATTCCAGTATATGTTGACACGATGAGTTATAGTTGGAAAAATCAGTAGATGGATAGTCATCCTCCAAGAATTTGACTTAGACTTTGTTTCAGTAAAGTCCAAGAAGTCATTGGTCTTCACAGAGCTTATTTCGGAACTTCCAGTTGAGTCAGGTGACATTGTGCTTGAGGAATCGCCTATCCGGGGAGATATGTTTTTGATTACATCTTTAGTTCCCTGGTAAGGAGATATACTTATCTATCTCTAGACTTTGAAATGCCCCACCTCTGCTTCTCATGATGAGTGTCGGTGGATACGCCATCAAGATAAGAATTATCTCATACTCGACGATATGTTGTATCGGAGAGGTGTAGACTGCATCCTACGTCGATGTCTCACTCATGAGGAGGCCATCATCATTCTCAATCATTGTCATACTGGAGCTTATGGCAGTCATTTATCTGGGTTGGCAACAACCCAAAAGATTCTATGAGAAGGTTACTTCTGGCCGACACTTATCAAAGATTGTATCGAATCGGTCAAGAAGTTCCATCCATGCCAAATCTTCTCTCGGAAGATGAGGGCACATCCCACTCCTATGTTTCATGTCATCACAGTTAGTCCCTTCACTAAGTGGGGGATTGATTACACTACATGCAACCCCCCATCAGCAAGGGGCCACCGCTATATCATCATAGTTGTCGACTACTTTACTAAGTGGGTCGAAGCTATGCCAATGTTTAAAGATGATGGAGAGACTGCAGCTCTCTTCTTATTCAACCAGATCATAGCAAGGTTTGGCATCCTGAGAGAGATTGTCACTGACCATGGCAGTCACTTTCAGAACCAAATGATGACCAAATTAACATCAAATCTTGGGTTATGGCAGGAGCATTCATCACCTTACTACCCCCAAGCCAATGGGTAGGTGGAAGTTGTAAACAAAACTCTTAAGACTATTCTACAATGAACTATCAACTCAGCCAAGTCAAATTGGCATTTGATGTTATACTCGACATTATGGGCTTACCAAACATCTGTTAAGACTACAACTAGTTTGTCACCTTTTCAATTCGTTTACAGGCTGGAGGCAGTCTTGCCCGTTGAATGTCAGATCCCATCTCTAAAGTTGGCAGTACAATTATTTCCAGACACTTCTCCGCTTGAAGAATTTTTAGTACACCTTGAGCAGCTCAATGAGCAGCATCACGATGCAGCCCTGGCCAATGAGGCTCACAAACATAAGGTCAAGTGTCAATATGATAGGTCTGTTTGTCCTCGGATTTTCTCTGAGGGCGACCTTGTCCTGGTCTATGACCAAGACAAGGACCCCCTGGGGGTAGGAAATTTTAAACCCATGTGGTTCATACCCTTCATCATAAAAGAGGTATTAAAAAAGGGTGCTTATTGCTTGGTTGATTTTTAAGGGAATGCTTTGGCGGAGCCTAGAAATGGTCTCTACCTCAAGAAGTATTACTCATAGGTAGGTCACTGTGGGTAAATTTCTGTAACATATGTATAGTCTTTGTACTATTACTTTTTAAGTTTCTTTTAAGTGTTATGGACGTGTCATTGATGTTATCTTTTGTCAATATGGCAGATGTCAAGTGATTCCAAGATGTTCATTGGGTATGCATACAGTGCTAGTCGGCACACACAGAGGCTTGCCTCTGCAGCTTGGGTAATCTTTACACCTCAGAGCCAGTTGTTATCTTCTGAAGGTATATTATTAGGTGACACCACAAATAATGTCGCCGAGTATAGTGCAGTTATTGAGTTGCTTTGTGACGCCTTGTCATTGGGTATCTCTCATCTCGAGGTCTATCTCGATGCTCGACTGGTTGTGTCGCAGCTAAACAGAGTATATCGAGTTCATGATCCAAATTTACACCGATGATTCCTTAGGGTACATCTCTTAGAACGAAACTTTGATTATATCATATATTTTCATGTTCCTAGGAGATTAAACCAAATTACAGATACTCTAGCTAATCAAATTTTAGATTGGCATCTTTCACACATATGAAAGAATGTTGACATAAGCATGTAAATAAATTTTTGCACACACAATCCTTAAGAAACAAAAGATCAAAAAAACCATATATAACATCATAAAACAACTAGAGTACTTAGATGGATGCAAGTGCCTAAAAAATGGGACTAATAAACGAGTCACGGGGCTTATGCCCTCAAAAAATATATACAAGTAAGTGCTCGTGGCATGAAAAAAGTCTAAATAGGTTCAGGGCCTATGGGCCCTATTATAATAGTCCACAGCATTGGCTAAACGCCTAAATAATCGGACCCACATCCGAGGTGCCCCCACAACATGAGGCTGCATGGATGGTGGCAGGTCCTCTATCTCTGCCATCAAGACTGTGCGAGTGAGTGCAGTGAAGTTCCACTCAAATCGTTTAAGTACTCTCTCGGCCTCCCCGATTGGGAGGTTCCCTGCTACTTCTGCTCCTCCGGTGGCGGCAGTTGTGGCTTCTGGCCAAGGATGACGCTTGTTCCGTGCATAATCGACAGGTCACATAGATCCCACTTCTGCATACAACAATTTTTTACCTGTCAAATACAATGGCATACAAAAAAAATGATATATATCACAAAAATGACATAAAAATTACATATGCAAACAAAAAAACTACAAATTTGGAGACTTACCCATTTCCCCTTGCTCCTCACCAAGAGGCACATGTATCTCAGGATCTCTAGAAAAATCTATCCCTGCATAGGGGTAGTCCTCGATCACAGGGATCTACCATGATAGCCACGCAAAGAATGCATCATCGAAGGACTCATTGGTCCTTCCACCACCCTGTCATGGCAGTAATACTGCCCATCTACACACTGCAAGAAATGAGGCCTAATGTCCTCGTACTACTTCCCAAGGGCTAAAGCTCGAAACTCTCTCGAAGAAAAATGAACACAAGATCGTCTCGAACCCGGAATTCCTTTGTGTCCTCTATCAGAAATATGTCAATTGCCTCTTCATGCACTCTAGTAATGTAGTACTCCAGTCAAAAATCTATGCATTCAAGCACTGGATCGCACAGTTCATCTGTGCGTGAGAAGCCTGATGCAAGGCTGCAGAACCGGTAATCCACCCAATCAGTAATAATATCACCTGCAACGATAGGTTAGTGATCTTACTGATAGGTACCTGGGAGCCTGCATGATCAGTCCCAGCCTCACATTGCTTGGCCATCAGTTCCGATATCTTACTCGGTCCCGCAGGAAACGTCATGAAGTTTACTGGTTTCCCTCTCCTTGAGAGGCCAGTCAAAAAATAGATATCCTCGGTGGTGGGCACCAGTGATTGCCCCTCTAGCATAAAGGCCTATGCATCAGGGTTCTAGTAGTCAATCAAGGCATTCAGTAGCCTTGGTTTTGCACGCATAAATGGACACAGAAAGAACTTTAGTAAACCGCATTACATCAACACGGCCACGACATTTGGATCTGCCACAACTAACTCACTGACTGCTTCATGCTCTCTTTCCCTCCACTGGACATACATCTCACCAACACAACAAGGTTCAGGAGGGTCAGCACTTGCCTTTTAATTCTTTTTTTACAAAGGGGGCGGTCCACACGAGTTGTCGAGGCGACAGTCGCATGTACACACGACCTGTTTAGAGATAGCCCATGTGTACCTAGGGCCGACTTTTTTAAGGTCGACGCCCACCCAAAAAATGAACTTAAAAATAAAACTGAAGAATTGAATAGCTAGATAAGGGAGTTTGTACTTACTTGGTCCAAGCGGAAGTTCGTTTCATCCACTGTAGCTCCCAGAATCACTGTTCTTAGCAAAGGGGGTCTTTTGGCTCCAGAGTCAATTTCCAAATCAGCAATGGTGATAATGAGCTGCTAGCTTCTATTTATAGACTTTTTGGCCTCTTTTTGTCACTTTTTTGGCCTCCCTTATCAGTTTCTTTATACCGAAAACCATTTAGAGTGATTCCGGAGTTATATGGGAGGGATTTGATCGGGTATTGGGACACTTTTTTGAGTTTTGAGAAAATTTTGATGGTCCATAATTTGTTTTCCAAGAATCAACTTGAGCATATAGGTTAGGTTATTACCCCAACTTTTGTGTCTCGTTATCTTTTTCCTCTGCTATAGGATCGATCCCATCAGGTTGTGACATGGAACCATCATATCTTCTTTAGAAGTGTCACAACTTGGCGGTAGATCTTACCAAAACATGGATGCCCTAGGTAGGTCCTGGTTGCATTATGGTGTCCATGCCATCTCTAAAACACTGTAGGCTTAGGAGTCCTTATAGTCTTTCCTAAATATGAGTTTGAGCCTTATTTGCATGATTCTTCTTCGCTCTTTGTCTCACCCTCAAGACTCCCAAACAATAAGCGGGTCTCCTTTTAAGCCATTTTCATACCCTCTAAAAATGAAAAGATTGTCAAGCGATCTTGTGGCCTTTCATGCTCGTTAAACTGAAATTTGAAGTCACGTCTGTCCGGCGGTAGTTTACCCCTTTTTCGGTCCGGACGGTCAACTGTATGAACAAAGGTATACTCTATCGAATTTCTGTTCTTTAGAAGAGTACTCTCAGGTATAATTTTATCCCTTTTTCGGGCCTGAGGGACTAAACTTACGAAAAAGAAACCCCCACGGAGTCCATAGTTAAGCTCTTTTCAGACTCCCTAAAATTGAAAATATTGTCGAGTGACCTTATTATTTCACACTCGTTAATTTTTTCTAGAAGAATATTTCTGACGGAGTCCATAGTTAATCTTTTTTCAGACTCCTTAAAAGTGAAAAAATAGCTGAGTGATCTTGTCCTTGTCACACTCGTTAAAATGGTTTTTAATCGAAGTCTAATCGGTGCTAGTTTATCCTTTTTTGAACCGACTAGACTATCTTCGAAAAAGGTACCCCAATGGAGTCTCCTTTTATGTTTTTTTAGACTCTTTAAATATGAAAAACCACCAAGATTACCTTCTTTGGGCTCATTAAACTTACATCGAAGGATGTTACCATTGTGTGTTTTATCAATCGCATTTGCATACCTTATCCACCAACCTTGTGACAGTTTGCTTCTGCGTCTTAACACCTTTG
>ML871628.1:0-19808 GCA_009831015.1 Picea engelmannii
TAGTAAACAAGGAAAATAAACTATTTTGATTTGCAATCCACACAATTGTTAATTAGAAATATAGATGCGTAGTCGCAACAATGAGATTTGCAACAAAAAGAGTTGTAGCAACAGGATTCGCAACAACATGAGTTAAAATAATCGTGAATTGCAACAACTAGAATCGAAGCAAGGAAAATATAGAACAATGCTAAATAGAAGAATTGTAGGAAATAAATGAAAATAGAGAAGAGAGGCTACAACTATGCAATCATCAACCATACAAAGATATCCCTGCAATGTTGGCGCTGAGCTACAACAATCAGTCAGATGTTTTGATAGAGGAATTGGTGGAAATAAATGAGAATAAGGAAATGATGCTACAACGATTGACACATGAATTCAGAAACAATACCCTTCAATGTTAGCACTGGCTACAAAAATCAAAACCTATAGTAATGGAGAACTCTAGAGTCACAACAAGATGTTAATGAATGAATTGTTGTAAATAAATAAATATATGTAAGAGATGCTATGTCTACTTCTACAAATTATAGAAAATAAAAACAATGTCGAGCTAAGGAGGGGCCCTGCCTCCTTAGAAACGATACCGGTCTAAGAGTGTAGCAGATGCTCAAACGCTTAACACACCATGAATTGAACATGAATGAAACATGACTTTTATTAAACGGAAATGTGTGGATCAATACACTCATTTTACATACTTTCTGCTACCTTTCCTTCGTCCCTTGGCTCAGAGAGAGTGGGTGTATTTATACAAAATGATTTCTTCCTAAATGATATAAGAAAATCGATGGACAACCATGAGAATTGGGATGTCTCATCTTGTTACATCGGATTTTCCAATAGAGGGAAAAATCAGGTGTGTGTTGACTAAATAGGCTATGAAAAGTGGTGGCTGAGTTTTCCATTCCATTCTGATGCTCAATTTCCCTTGTCATGTTCCTGAGCGGTTGTTGGTTGACTGACTGATCCTTGGTGACAGCTGTGTGGTTGACTGACTGATCCTTGATGACAGCTATGTGGTTGACTGATGATATGTTACGGAGTTGGAACAATGGTATGCAGTTAGAGTTGTAGCATTGTGAGAGTTGCAACACTGTGAGTTTCAACATTGAGAGTTGCAGTAGTGAGAGTTGTACCAACGACGAGAGTCACAACACTAGGAGTTGCAACACGTGAGTTGCAACAACGAAAAGAGTTGTAACAACTACACTTGAACATGAATTGGATCTCTCATGTTGGGAAGGTACCTTTGCAACTTTATTCCTGTAAAACATTGTTAGCACGAAAGCTGATAATCTCCTGAAAAGTGCATACAAATAAGTGTTGAAATGACATATTGAGTGAGTGATTTTACCTTGACCAAAAATGCATCATTGTGGATGAAAAGTATTAATGTTGGAATGGAAATGGGAAAAAAGTGTACAAATAGTATTGGACGAGTGCTACAAAGATGTCAACTTTAGCACCCATTACTGACCTTTGAGCCATTTTTTAAATTTTAATTTCAAAATTGTTTATTTAAATAACCATGATAAAATTAGCTCCGACAATTTTGGCATCTTATCATTAATTAATATTTCATTAAAGATATTTATTTTGGCTTCTACATTTTAAGTTAATGTATTGACTCTATTATGGTTATACCATGATATTCATTTTAATGATCTTAATTTTTATAACCTGTAAAAACTAAATATATTTTGTAATAAGATTTCCTAATCCAAAAATATTACTTAAAAAATCATGATCTTTATTCCTTAAGAAATCATGATGTCTATTTTCCTTCAAATACGGTTAGAACTAGACTTAAACCCTATCCAACAAACCGAGTTTCATTGAAGCATCCAAACTTTGATTTTTCTTTTGTTTTTAAGGGTTTAAGGCTCTTTGAAAGGAACTGAGATTTTCATAATCATTAGCCTTGTTTTTTGGTTGAGGGGAAACATATTCACTTCCTCGTAAAAGGCCTATTAGAAAACATGATTTCTTTGAAATTTGTCTTTAGCTCATCTACATTTTTGAAGTGTTGCAATTGTTATCAATGTTGTGACATATAGTTAATAACCTCGTTTCTATATCTGAAAAATATTTACAAATTGATCAAATTCAAACAAGATGAGAGTGGGGAGTATAATCCCAAGGGGAATAATACACTAATTTCAATATTGTTGAAACTCAAGCCATTTATGACATCAAAGAGCTTACGACATAATGGAGGTGTGGGGAGTTTCACAATCAAGAAGTTGAAAGGGCTAGTGAACAATGTCGATTGGGTTGATAGAGATATGCTTGATATGAGGATAACATATGACAAATTGGATGTTGATGATGTGAATGTAAGATTATTTTTTTGTTTCAATTGAAACTTTTTCTTTTGAAGCAAGAAATGAAAGAAGATATTTATTGTATGCATATTTCCTATTTTCATAAAAAGATTTTTTATACATGATAATCTCCTAACACGTCAATGTAAATCAATTATAGGATACTTAGCTAGCTATTTTTTATGGTATAGGTGTAGAGTCAGGCCACATTATAGCTACAACCATTGGTGGCAGAAATGGCTAACCTAAATAGGTTACCTAATAATCGTGTTCATAATGAGAGTTCATTAGGTCACAACTAATAATATAAGTGAAGATGGTTTCTTTAGGGTCTTATTTTCAAGTTGGGCACTACAATTATTCAATGTCAAATCACCATTCCAAAAGAAACCGAATCGCTTAAATCCTGGAAAATCAATGCTATGTTTCTCAAACTTGATTAATCTAAAGCATTCAATGAAGTTCAATATAGAAGATACTTAAAAAAAATTCATTATTTTTCGGTGAGATGGTTGGTTAATTGTATTTCTTTTATATCCTTCACATTTATTGTAAACTAAGGGACCTTCAAATATTTTACATATTCCAAAGAGTTGAGGCACTATTGCCAATTATAATAATTTATCTTCACACTATTTTGATGGAAGCTTTGGGTAGGGTTCTTTCAAAGGCTAGGATTGAGGTTCTTGTAGAAGGGATCAAGCCAATTGTTAACTATCATTCACATACACATTCATAATTTTGGATGACACCATTCCCATAGGAAAGGAAATCATTAGTAATGAAATAATGTTTAAGAAAACCCTTGATGTTTTTGAGGCAGTATCAAGTCAAGAAATTAATGAGGAAACATATATAAAAAAAATCATTAATCCTAAATCTATACATCAAATGAAAACTGTAGATATACTAGGATTATAAATCCTAGGATTTCCCCATGCATTACTTTGCCTTTCCCTTAAATACATTTGATATAGGGAGAGTTATTTGGAAAATGAGGATTGAAACAATTAAAATGAGAGTAGACTCGTAGGAAAATTGGAGCCTATCTTGGTTGGAAAAATCTTCTAGATTTATTTGATCATTGCTTCTATTCCCATTTTTCATATATGAATTGTGATATACCATGTAAATCAATCAATGAAATTGAAAGGATTTTAAAAATATTTCTCTAGAATGCCCTAAAATCGATCAAGAAATCGCAGCTACCTGTGTGGACAGAAGTCACCCAAGATGAGACAAGGACGAGGATTTGACCTACAATTATTCTCTCTAATGAAAAAAGCTTTGATTGCCAATATGGTTTGGAGGTTTTTTACACAATGAAAAAATATTTGGTACAAAATCTGTCTAGCCAAATATACTCTTAGAAAGGATTCAAAAGCCATTATGGATGCTAAGGATACCTCCAAAGCATTCTCTATCTGGAAAAACATGATCAATATGTGGGATCAAATTCAAAAGCACATATTCTAGGATATTGGATTTGGTGAGGTTCCTTTATGATAGGTTCCATTGAATGGTTTATGTCCTTTAAGTAAAATCTAGGGCCTAAATCACATCAAACTTGAAATACACTCTAAACTATGAAGGATAACTGAATGCTATACCCAATTAATAGGCTATGGTGTTGGACAACTGAGACGGGGAGGTGAATCAATTGTTTCTGTGTTTAAAAAATTATGCCCATTTTATACTCTTTACAGAACACTCAATGACGATCACAATGATGTAGGGAAGTAAGCAATAAAATATTAAACATCAATCACACACATCAAATATACAAAGACGAATATTTCCTGAGGAAACCCATAAAGGGAAAAACCTCTTATTGTTGATATGATAAGTAATATTTATTTTCTTTACATTATCATTCTTATGAGCTCCAATTCCTCTTGAGGCTACAACCTCTGTTTTACAAGTTGTAACTTGCTGAGAGCAACAACTCTCTGGTTTCTCTAGCACCCACTAGAAGGAAGCACCAACTCCCTGGTTTCTCTAGTACCCACTAGAAGGAAGCACCAACTCCCTGGTTTCTCTAGCACCCACTAGAAGGAAGCACAAACTCCTTAAGTGTTCCAACACCAATTGGATGGAAGAACCAACTTCTAATTACACAAGAACCAATCTGTATAACAAAGAACAATAGTTCTTCCTTTCACCACCTTGCCACCCTGGTTTTTCTAGCTACAACTAGATGGAAGATACAACTCCCTGTGTTCAAGCACCCACTTGAAACTCTAAGGACAATAGTCCTCCCTAGCACCTCCCTACCACCCTGAAATATAATTTTTTGCTTACTAAAATTTATTATAGTGATACAATGTTCACCAATGGCTTACCAGTCTCCTCACTGTTTTGCTACATTGCTCTGCTTTGCCCGCATCAGTGTCTTCCTGCTCACATCTCCTTGAGATTTTTGTTCTTCTGCTCTGTCTCTGCATGCGCACCTCAACTTTCTCTTCCTCTCTCAGATAAGAATTTATGTTCTGTCTCTTTATTCTGTGCTTTATGCTTTGTGTATTATTTCCATTCAATGTGCTATGCCTCTTTTGTGCATTTCAGCTCTTGCTCACAACATTCTTCAATCCGCATGAATAAATCTCTACTGAAGCAACCATCTCTTCTCTGTTTTGCGCATATTTATCATGACAAGTCCTCTTCCAGGGCATACACTCAACTCTTCGTACTCTCTGGCGATCATCCTGAGTCTGTTCTTCATCAGTGGCCATTATCTTGAGATTCTTCGGCTTCTTTGGCAGTTACATTCTTCGACACATTTCCATATGTCAATTGTCTAAATGATGAATATTCACTTCATTGGCAGTTACCTCGAGACTCTTCATCTCCTCTGGCGATCACACTCAATCTCGTCGAATTCTCTGGCAGATACAATCACTCCATTTCTGGCAGTTACAATCAGTCCTTTCCGACAGTTACAAAGAGAACTTCTGCGTGCTCCTTCCTTTGGTGCATTTTTCCTTCTTGAGAAAAAATACATAGTGGACGCTCTCTTTTCTGGCTAAGCCCCTTCCTTTCACATGACCACGAGATGTGACCACAGGCCTGACCAAAAGGCACTTCACGATCTCAGACATTGGATATTTAGCCGAGTTTCCTCGATTCTCTCAACTCACGATCTCTGATGTGGAGCCTAGCGATGTGCTATCTCCTCCCTTAACCTTCACTGATGTGACCACTGGCTTTGACCACTTGTTAATCAAATGGGTGCTTCACGATCTTGGCTATCTCCAAAGTGGAGCCTAGCAACATGCTAGATCCTCCCTTAACTTTTCGCTGATGTGACCTTGGCTGTGACCAGGGGCCAAGCAAAATGGTGCTTCATGTTTCGCGAACTTGTGAACTTTCTCGTGCCTAATCAACGGTTCACGCTCTCCCTTTGATCGACGACTGTGATCAAATAGTGAACTCGTGTGTCGGGTGTTTGAACGTGAGCCAAACCTGACTCTTCCAAATCCCGATTCTCGATTCAATGCTCTATGTCATATCGACAACCTACATCCCTCGGTGATCCAATGGTCCAGATCTTATCGGGACTTCACGTTTCACTAAGTTGGAGGACTACTCACCTCCCTTCTCTCGACTTTTGATTTTCTGAAACCTGCTCCAGATCAATGATCCATGATCCTCGGTGATTTGATGGCTCAGATCATATCGAGATTCCGCATTTCGTGAAGTTGGAGGACTACTCACCTCCCTTCTTCTGACTTTCGATTTTCCAAAATTTCTTTATCAAATGCCACGTGTCCTTCCCAGATGAACATCTAGGATTGTTGCGGCTCCCAGATCCTTGGGTATTTTCCCCATTCCTTCCCGATATTTCCAAGTGTCAGATCAAATACTCACAACTCCCCATGATATAACAGTCTAGATCAACTCGCAAACTCAGACATCACGATTTCCTACAACTCTCACCTTTGACTTTTCCAGTTACCAATTTAGCAAAATGTTGATCTCTCGCCACGTGTCCTTTGGATTCAATGACTTAGATCTCATTGCGATTTCACATTTCGTGGAGTTGGAGGATGGATCTTGGCCATTATCCTCTTTGTAGATATACTAGATCCAACGACTGTTGGTCCTCGGTGCTCAGATCCAACGAATCAGATCTTTACTTCTCCTATGCGCTTCCTCTGGTCACTGGACTCTGATCTAATGGAGATCAGGTATTCAAGATTGGTGATACAACAACCACTGTCGCTCCTCCTCCTGATATTACGCTTCCTCCCAACTTGGAATAATTTCTAAGTGTCAAAGGCCTTGACCGTTGATCCTTCTACGAGTCCTAATGACTTCGGGACTCGTCTACATTTCTGAAAAAAACTATCTCTCTTGAGATTTGGCAATGAAGTTAGCCTCGACCCTCGTGCACACTTGCGCTCTATGTGCAACTCTGTGCTATTCCTCCTGAGCTTTGATTGCACACTCTGCCAGTAATCATGCCATCATTGTTGTTTTTCTTGCCTGTAGACATGCCATCGTTGCTGCTATTCTTACCTGTAGACATACCATCATCGTTGCTGTTCTTGCCATCAATGACAAGAACACTCTACTTGTAAACATGCCAACATATGGATATCAATGATAAATGAAAGATATTATCTCTAAATAACTCTAGCAAAGAAGGATTCTCTCTGGACAAGATCTAGACAAGATCAAATGGTGTTGTTATGGGAAATGACTTGATTCAATTAAGGAAGGTTACTCATAAGAAATGTCAGAAATAAGTTTTACAATGGGAATAATAGGTTTGGAAGGTAGATTTGAACCTTAAGTGTTGGGTTAAAGTTATTGAATTCACCTACTTGGCCCTTTCTGATGAGGATGTAAGGTTTAGAGGTAAACAAGGCCCTACAAAGGTTCAAATGTAATCATAATTTGTTGTATCATGTCAACAAATTTCACTAAGAGTTGATGAATCTATTATTTCAAAGGATGGAGATAAAAAATCCAAGTTATTTATTCTTCTCCCTTCCTTATAAAATTCTATCCTTGTGACCTCACCTTAGTTATGGTTGCAAATCATTTTAGAATAATCCAAGAAATATCTGAACCATCATCTCATCTCCATCCACTTTGGGATTCATTTGAATGATCCCCTTGTCCTTTCTTTGATTAGTTACTATTTTAAGGCTCATAAGGCCCTATGTTAAGGATTTAACACTCATTTATTATTAGTTTATTAGTTATGGTTAGGCCAGCATAGGGTAGGTTACATCATGCTCACTTTATCTCCTATTTATAATAAAAAATATTCATTTGTATAGGCATCTTTTATTGTGCATTGTATATATTGTAAAAGGATGCTTCCCCTCAAAGTGGATTATTATTCATTGAAAATTTTGGATTTTGGTTCATAAAATTTGGTTTCAGAGCATACTATCCTAGGGTTTCGGTCCTTCAATAGAGAAATATTGGAATTTTTGATACAAATTTTTCTATGTGAAGGTTTATACAACTAAATTTTGACTCTACTAAAGAGACATATCTAGGTACATGTGGTAGAAAGTTTAGGTACTAGTTCATTATACTTTCTGAGATATATCCTGTGGAAGTTAGGGTTTGTGACTAGTCCTAAAATAAATTTCAAATCAATTATATTATAATTTTCTCTATATTTTTTTTCAGAAACTTTTCAGACTGGAATTTTCAGAATCTTGAGAATACATAGTGAATATTTGTGATACAATTTTTAGTTTTTGGATCATTTTACTTTATGAGATATAGGTTGTGGAACTTATAGTTATTTGACTATTCCTAAAACTAGTCTCAAATAGGTGTTCTTGGTATTAGTGGCATATCTTAAGCTTGGAACATACAAATTGAGTTCCACTGGTTCATTTAGAAACAATATATACAATATTATTTTAGGTAAAAATTTAAGAATCATATATGAAATATTGGACTCGTGGAATTCCACACAATTTATCTATTAGGAAAGGGCCAATAATCAACAAGTTTTGGGAAAGTTACCATAAATTTCACTTGGAACAATATTTTTGTTTAGAACTATGTCATTGTAGAGAACACATATCAGAGTACTAAAATACAAAATTGTAGACTCACAAAGGCCTAATTTTCCAAGATACATTAGGACAAAGGTTGGCCATAAATATAGTCTCAAAATTAGGGTTTTAAAGGTAGGTAACTTGCAATTGGCATAACTCTTATTTGGAAGATCTATTTTTAATGATTCAATTTTTTTGATAAAGAGATTTATTTATTTATTATTATTCCATATGGATAAGGTTTCTCCAAAAATTATGTCACCAATTAAACCTCTAGAAAGATCATCCATGATTCATGAAGAAAATGAAGAGATACATAACCAACTTTCCAAATTGGAGGACTAACTTAATGAATTGAGTGCTAGGTCAATAAAAAGTAATAATTCTGTAAATACACAAATACAAATATAAAATATGGATGAAAATGTGGAACAAATGGAAAATAATATGGATGAAAAGATAGAATAGATGCAAAAAAATAGGAAATAGAGGGAAAAGAAGATGGATGAAAAGATGGAACAGATGGAAAAAAATAGGGAACATAGAGAAAATAATATGGATGAAAATATGGAACAAATGGAATATAAGTTGGTGATAAGATCATAGAAACTTATAATGGAGGCTTGTTGGGAAAATCAACATAATAGGAGAGAAAAAAAAGAATTAAAATAGAAAGTAAAACCATGGAAATCACATATAATACACATATATTTACCCTGAAAACCATTAACCAGGAAAACCAACAATGCCTAAGTGGCTCCCACTCATATGTTATCTTATTCATTCATTGAAGAAATATTAACATAAGTAAAATTGCTCCACACCTAAGACCAATTCATCATCTTACTCCATTTATTAATTACATTAACAACTCTACAACCATTTGGAATCTTCTTCACGACCACTAGACAATTCATTCTTTTTTCCTCTCTAGACAGTATAACATAATTCCATATTTTTAGGCACATTCTATATAAAACCCATAATTCATGGCTCCCAAATGGTTACAGATCTATGAAGATGATAGGATGAGATCCCACAATTCACAAGACTTTATCTCTAGTTTTGACCACCAGTTGAATACTAGTCGACTACCAATCGACCATCTAACTAACCACCTTTCAACCTCTAGTCAGATACCTATCGATCATCTAGTCGACCACCTATCAAACTCCAGTTGGTGAACCTATTTACCTCCAGTCGACTAACCTGTAAACCCCTAGTTGGATAACCTATCAGCCACTGATCAATCACCTAGTTGATCATCCTCAACTAGCCAGTCAATTGACTGAGTTTCCACTATAAAGAATATAACATCCCAACATTCACCCACTTGTTTTATTCTTTTTAGAAATAGGAGAAATTGAAATTTCATTCATTGACCTAGGGAAACAATGCCTATTTCCTCTCTACACCAAGAGAACTTCTTAACACTCACATACTTGGTCAAAGAGTCTATAATGTTTTTTAAAGTGTCTACCTTCTCTAACAACACCTTCTTGTTTTCCACCATGTATCTCATGGAATGACATTTTTCATCAATATGATTTGTCTTGGAATGGTAATATGGGTTCTTTTCCAAGAGCATTTCACTTTGAATGACACGATTTATCTTCATAGCTTATCATTCAAACCCAATCCCTAAACACAATCTATGCAACCAAACCAATTATTTGCTTGCATGGGTGGCTACCATGTGTTCAAATTATCTTGTTGACAAGGATACACCTGACTATGTCTTACTCATCCAACTATATTCTCCACCGAACATTCTAATCACATATCCACTGGTCGTCCTACTTCGATCAAGATCTCTAGCCTAGTTGGCATTGAAAAAACCATGCACATTCACTTTCTTGTCAATTTTAGGTTTCCATTGGTAAAAGACTACATCCTCTGTTGTACCATGCAAGTACCTAAACACCCTCTTAATAGTAGTCCAGTGCTCTTTCCTCGGTGTTGACATGTATTGACTCAATACTCCCACTGCATCGGAAATATTTGGTCAAGTGCATATCACTGCATACATTAGACTATCAATAGAAATAGCATATGGAACAAGTTCCATGTCCTCTATTTATTCGTATGTCTTTGGAAACTGTTCAACAATTAGTCTTATGCCTATAGGAATAGGTACCTTCACTGGTTTGCACTTGTGCATGTTGAAATTTTTTAAGACTATTTCAATGTACTTCTTCCGATTTAACCAAAATTTTCTAACTTCTTGATATCTCTTATGTTGATCAACTGAGAGGGGGGGGGGGTGAATCAATTGTTACCATGCTTAAACAATTATGCTTATTTTAAACTCTTTACAAAGCACTCAATGATAATTACAATAATGCAAGGAGATAAGTAATAACACATTCAACATCAGTCACACATATGAGATACACAGAGATAGATATTTCCTGAGGAAACCCATAAGGGGTAAAAAGATCTTCTTCTTTATATGATAAGTAATCTTTACATTCTTTACATTATCATACATATGAGCACCAACTCATAATGAGGCTGCAACCTCTATTTTGCAAGCTGCTACTTGCTGAGTGCACCAACTCTCTAGTTTCTCTAGCACCAACTAGAAGGAAGCACCAACTCCCTGGTTTCTCTAGCACCAACTGGAGGGAAGCACCAACTCCCCAAGTGTTCCAACACCAATTGGATGGAAGCACCAACTTCCAATCATATAGGCACCAACCTGTAAAACAGAGAACAACAGTTCTCCCTTGCACCACCCTGCCACCCTGGTTTCTCTGGCTGCAACCAGATGGAAGCTACAACTCCCTGTGTTCAAACACCCACTTGAACCTCTGAGGACAACAATCCTCCCTAGCACCTTCCTTCCACCCTAAAATATAAATCTTTGCTAATGAAACTTATCACAGTGATACAATATTTATCATTGGCTTACCAGGCTTATCATTGTTCTGTTATGCTGCTCTGCTCTCCTGTATCAGTGACTCTCTGTCTGCATCTTCTTGGGATTTCTAATCTCTTGTTTTTCTCTACAGGAGCACCTCAGCCTTCCTCTAGTGTCTCACTATCTTTCTGTACACATGACTTGCACTTTCTTTGCTTTTGTCTTTCATTCTATGTGCGCCAACTCCATGCCATGCACCATTCCTCTTCACTCTATTTCAGCTGCTGCATACTCCTCCTTCTACACTCCTGAATCCTTCACACAACGCCCATTTATTCTCTATTCTCCATACTTATAGTCTCTGTGCACCTTGTGCATGCTCTTCTGCCATTCTTCTGCATGCTCTCTCATGTTGAGTACTCTACTTGTTCATCATGGTAACTCTTCAGCTTCTCTGGCAGTTCGATCCATCTATCAATTGTCACTGGGTGTTAAGTCAAGATTCTTCATCTTCTTTGGTAGTTGAGACTCTTCGTCTTCTCTGTCATAGACAAGATCATCCTATGGCAGAAACCATCAGTGATTTCTAGTAGTTACACTGTGAAGTGCAACAATATCCCTCCGATCATATTCAAAATCACTTGCACCGTTGAATTGGATCTGTACGATTTTGCATTTATTTTGCATTTCGACATTTCATAATTTCACGATTCTTGTGGTTAAGGTTTCTTTACGCTTCACGTACCGATCCCCAAAACTCCGAAATGGAGCTTGGTTGCACTAGCTCTTTCCTCCATCTTCCGTCGATGTGACCAATGGCTGTGACCATAGCCTACACCAAAAGGTGTTTTCGCATTTCAGTAATTCTTGTTGCGAGGCATCTCGACTCTCCAAGTCGCAGTCCCTGAAACTCCAAAATGGAGCTTACCGCTTCGAACCTTTCCCTACAGCTCTTCGACAATGTGGCCACCATCGGTGACCGAGCGCTTATCCATAAAGCGCTTTCTTGATTTCACAATTTGGAATTTCGTCATCCTTGATGTGAATATTTCTTTACACCCCATGTCCTGATCCTCGAAACTCTGAAATGGAGCTTACCGGTTCGAGCTCTTCTCTATAGCTCTTCGATCTCCAGATCAACGGTCAACAATTCGTGGTGATCGGACGACTATCCTCTGCCCCGGGAATTCTCCTTCAGGACTTTGGGGGAGTGATGGAGTTAAAACTCCCAAAGAAAAAAATCTCGGAGTGAGGTCAGTCTTGCGTCACTCGATGACGTGTTGTGACCCGAGTGGCTGCCACATGTCACTCAGAATTGTGATTTCCAGTGGCCTGAAATGCCAAATCAACTTGACACTTGTCATTGTCTGATCGTGCCATGTGTCATTGTCTTCCACCTATCCTTTATGACATTGTCTGCCACATTCACCTCCTGGATCTGTCGGCCCAGATCACTTCATGATTTCGCATATCGTGATTTCGACATTTCACAAATTTGGGTTTCGCAACTTCGGGACTCCTATTAGTAAGAGTTCTTGACATTCCCAACTCCCGGTATCCGAACCTCCGGTATGGAGTCTTTGACATTTCGCGACTTCGGGTTTCGCGACTTTGAGACTCCTGTTAGTAAGAGTTCTTGACATCCCCAACTCCCGGTATCTGAAACTATCTCCTGAGTTCAGGATTTCGGCGTTTCACATTTCACGATTTCGGGATTCCCGATGATGAAGAGTCTTGATTCTTCCAACTCCCGGTACTCGAAATTGTCCTCCTTCTTCCAGGATTTTGGCATTTTTCATTTTGCGATTCCGGGACTCCTGATGATGAAGAGTCTTGACTCTTCCAACTCCTGGTACCCGAAACTCCAAAATGGAGTTATTTCTCGGTCTGCAAAACTCTCCGTTTATGTGTCTATTTTGGGATTCCGAATTTCGCAACTTCGGGGCTCCTGTGTTGAAGAGTCTCAACTCTTGACTTCTCAATCTCCCAGTATCTGAAACTCCGAAATGGAGTCGAATCAACATATTCCGATGTTTTTCATTTCGCCGTTTCGGTATTCATGTCGTGAGTTGCTTCCTTGTCTCCTCCAATGCCCGATATCTGAAACTACGTAATGGATTTTATGCTTATGATCTTCCTTGCTTGCTTGTTTGCCATCAAATAAACAAGCACACTCTTGCACTCTTCATGCATCTCTGTACTATCTCTTCTGAGCTTACATTGTCCCTGTTTTTCCATCGCTGCATAGTCTGATCTTGCCATCAATGACAAGCACACCTGCCTGTAAACATACCAACAATCTCCCCCTTTGGCATTGATGGCAACCCCCTTTGGCATTGATGGAAACCCTGAGTGACTGCGCTAATCTATTTGGACCTCCAACTGTAGCATCCAGTCCAGACCACTCCTTTTCTCCCCCTTTGACATCAATGTAAAAGAAAACATGCTCCCCTTGATTTGTTGCAGTAATTTTAGGAGGGATCAGATATTCAATCAATACAAAACTCCCCCTAATAGGATGGAATCTCTTAGGTGTGAGACGGGATGACACCCAACTTCTGTCTGAGATATTCAAATGGTGTCTTAGCTACGGGTTTAGTAAAGATGTCTGCAATTTATTTTGTGGTTGGAATGTAATGGACCTGAACAACCTGATTGGTGACCTACTCTCTCAGAAAATGGTATTTTATGGGAATATGTTTGGTCTTGGAGTGGAATACAGGATTCTTGGACACACTGATGGCACTAGTGTTATCACAATGAATTGGGATCGGTGCAATGTGTTTTACCTCCAAGTCTACAAGTGTCTGAATCATCCATAATACCTGAGTGCAATAGGTAGCAGCAACAATGTACTCTTCCTCTATAGTTGATAAAGAAATGGAACCATGCTTTTTACTCAACCATGCTACTAGAGAATCTCCTAAGAAAAACACACCTCCACTTGTGCTTTTCCTTTCATCCATGCAGTTAGCCCAATCCGCATCTGAGTAGGCTGATAATTGAAAATTCTGATTCTTAGGATATCATAGGCCATAGTTCATTGTTTCTTTCAAATATCTGAATATCCTTTTGACATCTAGCAAATGACTTTGTTTAGGTGCAGAATGATATCTTCCTACCATTCCAACAACATGCATTATATCTGGGCGAGATGTTGTGATATACAACAGGGTACCTATCATTGACCTATATGAAATTTGATCAACATCAGGTGAGTCATCATCCTTGAATAATTTGCATCCAGTAACCATAGGTGTTCCCACAGGTTTAGAATCTTCCATTTGAAACCTTTTCAACATTTCTCTTAGATATTTTTCTTGAGAAATGAACATCCCTTCATACCTTTGAGTAATTTGCAGACCAAGAAAAAATGACAGTTCACCTATCATAGACATTTCAAACTCACTCCATGGAAGAAGAAAATCATTTTACCAATGAATCCTTATTACATCCCAAGATGATGTCATCTACATAGACCAACACAATGAGCAAATCATCACCCTTTGTTTTGATATATAGATTTCTGTCAATTGTTCCTCTCTTGAACCCTTTGTCTTTGAGATACGTATCCAGTCTGTGATACCAGGCACGAGGAGCTTGTTTTAGTCCATATAAATCTTTCTTCACCTTTCATACTAAGTTAGGGTTATCAGACAGTTCAAAACCCTCTGGCTGTTCCATATAGACTTCTTCATTTAAATCCCCATTTAGAAAAGTTGACTTGACATCCATTTGATAGACTTAAAACCTTTTATGACAAGCATAGGTAAGAAATATTCTGATAGCCTCCAACCTTGCTACAGGCGCAAATGTTTCATCAAAATCCATTCCTTCTATTTGAGCATAGCCTTTACAGATCAATCTTTCTTTGTTCCTGACAACTTGTCCCTGCTCATTCAACTTATTCTTAAAGATCCATTTGGAACCAATGATATTTTTACCTCCCGGTCTTTGAACCATCTCCCATGTATTGTTTTTCTCAATCTGATCAAGTTTGTCATTCATTGCTTTAACCCAATGTTAATCTTTGCTAGCTTCATTAAAATTCTTGGGTTCTAGCATGGATATGAAAGCTATATGTGATTGTTCGGTGTTTTTGATTAGCTTTCTCCTAGTTTGTACACCTTTATCTTTTTCACCAATTATCTGACTTGCAGGATGATTCTTTTGAGTGATTCTGGAGGAGGAATTTGATGTTGTCTGCCTATTTGAGTCTGTCTGAGTGTCCGTGTCTTCATCTGATTCAGAGTCTTCGTTTTCTGATTCTTGGACCTGTTCAAGTTCGGCTCTAGCTGTGTCTTCTGTAAAAGACTCATTTTTGTACACCTCTCTTGCTGGAATTCCTTCATCAACTTTTACATCAATACAATCAACCATTTTATGTAGCCTCTTATTATAGAATATGTATCCTTTACTGTTTGTAGCATACCCCAAGAAGATACCTTCATCATCCCTATCATGATATTTTCCAAGGTTCTCATCATTATTTTTTATATAGCATTTACTCCAAAGGACCTTGAAGTGTTTAATCGAAGCAGGTCTCCCAAACCACAGTTCATAAGGTGTCTTGTCACTTTGTGGTCTAAGGTGGGATTTGGTAAGAACATGGACTATTGTGTGTATTGCTTCTACCCAGCAGGTTTGACCAATGTTCTTCTCATTCATCATTGACCTGGCCATTTCCTGCACTGTTTTGTTTTGCCTCTCAACTACTCCATTTTGTTGTGGAGTTCTTGGGATTGTGTATTCTCTCTTGATACCATGCTTATCAAAGAATTCCTTGAAGTCACTTGAAATAAAATCTCCTCCTCAGTCTGATCTTACTGCCTTTAACCTCTTGCCTGTTTGAGTCTCAGTTAAAGCCTTAAATATTTTGAACTTCTCAAATGCTTCAGCTTTTTCTTTGAGGAAGGCAACCCAAGTAAGTTTGGAGTAGTCATCAATAATCAACATGAAGTAGTTTTCTTTCCCTGTGCCTTCCTGTCTTGATGGTCCACATAAATCCATATGAACTAGTTGGAGTGGTTTCTCTATTGAAGTAAAGCTCTTGGACTTAAACTGTGTCCTATTTAGCTTTCCTACTTGGCAGGGTTTACACATTGAATCTTGGGGCTTTGATATTCTCGGAAGATCTTTTACTGCCTCAAGATTTCTGAGTTTGATTAAGTGGTCAAAGTTTAGATGTCCAAGTCTCCTATGCCATAACCAACTTTCATCATGTTTGCTTAGAAGACATTCTTCTCTATTTTCTTTCAGCACATATACATTATTTTCTGTCCTTATGCCTTTGGCCACCACTTGTCCTGAGTTTACAAACTTTATCTTGCAGTCCTTGGATGTGAACACCACTTCACATCCTCTATAACACATTTGACTTACACTGAGCAGATTATGTTTCAGCCCATCTACAAGTAGAACATCTTCGGATTTTCCTTTTCCATTACTTAAACTCACCATCCATTTACCCTTTATTTTACCTGGAGCATCATTTCCAAAGGTAAAGTTTCCTGATTTGCTTTCACTTAGAGATAGAAAATTATGATTGTCTCCTGTCATATGTTTGGAGCATCCACTGTCTATATACCAAGGGTTCATTTTTCTTTGAGTTGACAACAATAATCCACACTTGTCACTTTCTTTCTTCTTCCAAAACTTGACATTTTCAACAGGGGAATTCAAGTCTGGTTCATAGTTCTTTAATCGACAATCAACAGATTTATGTCCATAGTTATGATAGATGTAGCATTCAATATAATTGCTCAATAGGTCAAAATTATTGTTGCAGCGTTTTCTACTCATTGACTGCTGATTATTTCTTGACCTTCTTAGTTGCACGTCCCTAGACTTAATTTGGAAATTTGCAATCTGTGAAGGTTTGTTACCTGGATGCATCATTCTTTGTTGTGGAAGGTATTTATTCCTTTGAAATATTAATTGCTCATGTCTAAGTCTTAAGGAACAATTTACAACTTTGTGACAAAAGTTAGAACAGTAGAAACAATAGCCATAGAAAAATTCTTTGTACCTGGAAAATGGTTGTGTTCGTTGAGCAAATCGATTTCTTCCATGCTGATGACGTCTTTTAGCAGGGAGCGCATTATTTATTTGTTCTACAAATTCAATCCTGACACCTTTTTCCTTACTCATCTTGGGCGACTGCTTGTCTTCCTTTGTTTCTACAGGTTTGTTGTTGTCATTGGGTGCACATTTGACAAACTTGATGGGTTATTCGTTTCTTGGCTTGCCACTACTTGATCCCTCTTCATAACCCAAACTGGGTTTTAGCTTTGGATTCCTTTGCTGATTCAGAATGGTGGCTAATCCTTCTAAGGCTTTGATACTTGACAGATTCTGATTATACAAGGCTTGAAACTTCTCCATCTCTTTCCTAGTTTTCACTACTTCTTGTTCTAATGCTTCACATCTTGCCTTCTTTTCTGATAACTGTCGTTTTAGAATGTATTCGATTTTATTTACCTTTTCTAATTCTACTTTTAGTAGGACAAGGTCTTCATCAAGTTCTTTACTGTCTTTTTCGAACTGTATCAACAATTGTCTTTGCTTTCTATTCTTGATTCTTAGTCTGTCAATCTCTTCCAGTGCACTGATCAGTTCTCCTTCCATGTCAACCACAACTTCTTCTTCATTAACATCACTCCGTGTGCTGTTATTATCATAATCCTCTTCGGCCATAAGTATGAAGTCATTTAGTTTATCTTCAATAGAGGAGTCATTGTCTTCATCATCTAAAGGATCATCATCATTGTTTACGCAAAGACTTTTCTTCTTTAAAGAAATTTATGTGTTTGTACTTCTCCTCATCATTACATGTCTGATCCTTTCCTTTGTGGGGACATTTATTTTCAAAATGACATATCCTACAACAGTTGAAACATTTGAAAGGCAATTTACCTTTGTATTTGCCTGATCCCTTCTTTAGTCTCTTCACAATTTTTTCTTCAATTTCATCGGGCTCAGAATCCTCATTCTTGTCTACTTTAAATGATGCTTCTCTTGAGGTGGGTTTATCTTTAACTATTCTCATTTCATAAGCATTCGATGTTCCTAGAAGTTGATCAAACTCCAAGGTTTTTAGATTATTAAGTTCTTCTATAGCAGAGACCTTCGGGTTGAACCTATCTGGGAGAGATCTCAAGATTTTCTGAACTAAAGAAGGTTCCTCAATTTTTTCACCAAGTGATTTCATTGCATTTACCATTTCTTCTACTCTCAGAAAGTATTTTCCAACAATTTCATCTTCCTTCATCTTCAGTTGTTCAAACTATATTCTGTAGGTTTGAAGCTTGGCGTCCTTTACCTTTTCATTACGTTCATAACTGCTAATGAGTTTGTCCCACATTTCTTTGGCAGTTCCTAGGTGCATAACTTTTACGAATTTTGCTTCTGCAAGCCCACTCAAGATATAATTCATAGCCTTAGCATTGAAGCTAAATTCTAGCTTGTCATCGTTATTAGCTAGTACAATTGGCTTTACATAACCAGTGTCTACCACATCCCAGACGTCTGCACCTAAATCCATTATGTAGGTTTTCAGTCTAACTTTCCAGAAGGCAAATTTTGTTCCATTGAAGAGAGGGGCCTTATTGGTTGAATTTCCTTCATGGCTTGACATGTTTAAGCTCTAGGATCTGCCCTTAGATAAAAGGGGTCAGCTCTGATACCAATTGTTGATCAACTGAGAGGGGGGGGGTGAATCAGTTGTTACAGTGCTTAAACAATTATGCTTATTTTAAACTCTTTACAAAGCACTCAATGATAATCAAAATAATGCAAGGAGATAAGTAATAGCACATTCAACATCAGTCACACATATGAGATACACAGAGACATATATTTCTTGAGGAAACCCATAAGGGGTAAAAATCTCTTCTTCTTTATATGATAAGTAATCTTTACATTCTTTACATTATCATACATATGATAACCAACTCATAATGAGGCTACAACCTCTGTTTTGCAAGCTGCTACTTACTGAGAGCACCAACTCTCTGGTTTCTCTAGCACCAGCTAGAAGGAAGCACCAACTCCCTGTTTTCTCTAGCACCAACTAGAAGGAAGCACCAACTCCCTAGTTTCTCTAGCACCAACTAGAGGGGAGCGCCAACTCCCCATGTGTTCCAACACCAACTGGATGGAAGCACCAACTTCCAATCATACAAGCACCAACCTATAAAATAGAGAACAACAGTTCTCCCTTGCACCACCCTACCACCCTGGTTTCTCTGGCTACAACCAGATGGAAGCTACAACTCCCTGTGTTCAAGCACCCACTTGAACCTCTGAGGACAACAATCCTTCCTATCACCTCCCTTCCACCCTAAAATATAAATCTTTTCTAATGAAACTTATCACAGTAACAAAATATTTATCATTGGCTTACCAGGCTTATCACTATTGTTATCCACATTTTTGGTTATCGAGATGATATTATGATTATGTCATGATAATGGAAGATCAAACTCTTCATTAGGAATTTTTTCCTGAAGAAGGTTACACTTGTCATTTTCTCAAAATCATATTTTGAAAATAGTTCACAGGCTGCATATATACTCTCCTGCGAGA